>JAEAOA010002242.1:1167500-1222500 GCA_016746295.1 Potamilus streckersoni
CGACGATGAAAGATTCATAGAAAGGTCTGAAGAGCTGGCTAAACATTTAATTTACCGAGGCTACGACAAAGACCTGATTGCGGAGGCAATCCAAAGGGCCAAACAAACAAACCGTGATGACCTACTCAGATATGGACAGAAAGAAAAGGTTGATAGGATACCATTTATTCTGACCTATCACCCAGACAATCCCAAAGTAGGTAAAATCATCGCAAACCACTGGCCAACCGTGCAATCGTCAGACGTACTAAACCTAATACTTCCGAACAAACCTGTAGTAGCTTACCGGAGACCAAAAAACCTAAAGGACATCCTAGTCAGGGCCAAGCTAACAACAATCGCTAGTCAAAACCAACCTAGTCAATCTGGACCCTGTGGCGATAAAAGATGCAAAACCTGTCAACATATGATAGAGACCAAGACATTCACTAGCACAGTGACTAAAGAAAAACTAAACATACATGGTCCAAACAAAACGTGCAAAACAGAGAATGTGATTTATCTCATCACATGTAAGATCTGTGGCCTTCAGTACGTGGGAGAAACTGAAAAGCTACATATAAGGATAAACCTTCATAGATCTGATTGGATGACAAAAAAGCTGTACAGAAGCCCGGTCGCAGAACACTTCTCCTCCCCTGGCCACACTTTCAGTGATATAATACTTATCGCTATTGCCAACAACCACAGCTGGAGTTCCGAAACCAGGAAGGAAAAGGAATCATACTGGATACGCCGCCTTAGAACATTGAAACCAAGCGGTCTAAACCAAGAAGACTAGAAAATGAAAACTATGCACTAGTAGAATTTAACATTTTCTAAATCTTCTTATCCTTCAATTTTTACTATAAGAATAACCGGTATAGAACCAAATATCCGGGATATAATCTGCGTTACATATGTACACAAAATAAAAATAGATGTCGCTTTGGCTTGTAGACTTTTAGGGAATTATACAACGTTTTCAGTTTCCGCAACTAGTCTACACAAGCTGGTTGTATTTATAGTTTTAACACATGTGAAGATAGAAATGTAGAGGTTTACAAACGCAACGTTTTTGTGTTTATTTGTTTGTCGTAACTATGTTTTGTATTTGCCTTTGAAAAAGACTCATTAAGAGTCGAAAGCGCTTAGGCTAGTTAGTTACTAGTTTCGTACTGTTCGTCGTCAGTTTATTGCATCTATATATATATATATATATATATATATATATATATATATATATATATATATATATATATATATATATATATATATATATGCATATACATATACATATATATACATATACATATACATATATATACATATACATATTAATATATATATATATATATATATCTATATATATATATATATATATATATATATATATATATATATATATATATATATATGTGTATATAATTACTTGGCCAAGAGATAAACGTAAAATACAAGCCAGTAAAATCCGAGATGTCGTTCATGTTGACCGTTTGCTGTAAACGTTTTTAACTAATTCAAATGGATGCATTAGTACTGCTTGTTGTTTCTGTCTCTACCTGTGGTTGAACAATGAAGGTAAAACATTTTACGAAATATCAAAGTGATATTTTCATATTTTTGCAGTGATGTAGTAATACTTGCACGGTTTCATTCACTTATGTCATTGAATTCTTCCAGTTATAATTGGATAGTCAATAGCACACCTCTTTTCGTAGTGGCAATCGTAACGGTCTGTCAAAATGAATGCAATAAATAATCCTAGTTATAGGTATGTGTATGTTTTGGATTTGTAAGGTACCTTTAACAATTCGATTCACATTGTTATGATGTCTGTAGTGTGGCCGTTTACAGCAATGTCTAGCACTGGGGCGTCATGCCATGCATAATCACATTATCCGACGAGTCCTAACGCTAACCTCTTAATGCTGGTGGCAAAGTGTGGTAGCCACAAGTACCATTTTTGCAAGTCTGGGGTATGATTAGGTCGGGATTTGAACCCGAGACCTCCCGCATCTAGGGAGGAAGCTTTAGGCCACCTGATCGGTCTCCGAGGGAAATGTACAATGGCAATATAACAATAATGCTTTTTATTTGACCTAGGACTAACCCATTTAATAGTTTTGTAGAAATGTATCGTAACTAACAAAATTTTGAATTAATTTTAAAGATTTAGACCACGACATTTCACATCTAATAATCTTATATCCTGCATAAAAATGGGGATAATCAATGGATAACATCCTCGATTTATCCCCCTGACATCTTCGGACTTGAGAAAAGTCTACAAAAAGGAAAAAAAAAAAATCACTGATGGATAGGTTAAACTGATTGAATAATCACTGCTTAACAACAGAGCAAAACAGAATGTTTATATCGATAGATGGACTGCTTAAAAAATGCATTAGCAGATACATACGCAGTCAAAGTAACGAAAAATGTACTTACTCCGGTGTTACACGAAATAAAGCGGTCCCAAGCAGGCCAGATTCATTGACTTCATTACATCTGATGGAGAAAGACGATATTTTTTTGCCACCAATTACATCATCCAACGTATCGTTCCGACTTGACAATATCACTGTGATATTATCATCCTAGAAATGAAACGAATGTAAATGGGGTTAATAATAATAATAATAATAATAATAATAATAATAATAATAATAATAATAATAATAATAATAACGTTAACCATGTCTAAATGTTTATTTCAACACTTCGGTCCACGCCTCCAGACAAATAATGTTCTTTCCAGGAAAGGAAAAGATCCATTCTCACATACTTTCCAGTAATTAAACTGTCACTGAAACGCGATTATCGTTCTTCGTGGTAATCAGAAGTGTTCTCCCTTCTTAGGAAAGATGTGCTAGTGAGCAAAAAGTTAAGCATATGTAACAGTAGGAACCATGGAAGATGCATTACATTTTTGGGGTGATATATGGATTAGTTCGCTTCTAAAACCATGTGCACATCTACCAACATTTTTCAAATTAAATCCAATTAGTTTTGGTAAAGTCAAAGTAAGTCTGAAGACTAGTCAATTGCACAAAATATAACATTTAATAAGCAATACTGCCATATATAACATTCTATACAAATATGCAAAATAAAGATAATTAGCTTAATTGCTTTGTCAGCATTGATGCTAATTTACAGTTTTATTGAGACAATGATATATATTATGAGTAAAAGCGAAATACAAATCGCAAAAATGTTCCGATTCGTCTTAAGGGTCGGTCCTATGCGTTATTTCTCGGCACAAATTTTTTTTAAAAGTCTCAAGATTTTCTTCATTGGTAGTACAGGTTGTTTAGAATAGGCATTTGCCTTGTGAAATAACTTGTATCCCCATTATTCTTGTGTAATTTGTGTTGGGTAACATAATATTTGACCCTAATTCAACTGTGCATCCATCTGTCACAAGATTGGTGAGTTCCGCTTGGTTATTTCACACCATGACTTTCAAAGGTGAATTGGGAATAATACAAGCTGTATTTCTTCTGTATTTTATAAATTTGATTACCCCATTTTAATAAACACTACAGCTATTGCTCCCTGGGAACTTGAATTTTTCGTTTTAGTATGAGTAAAATGACGCACCCGCACATTCAGGAATAGAGCTAATATCAAGTTCTTGTCATGCTTGCAAAAAGTCCCTTTAGACAGTATAGCAACATAATCTCGAGAATGCCAGTGTTTGTGCAAAGGATAGGACAAAACAAATCTTCTTGATATAAACAATTGATAAGTGGGCGTTGTGTGTCCTGTTTTTCCCTATGATAACTTCTACAATATACTTATAGAGGTACATCTTAAGAGACAGAGACTACATCAACAGACAAGTGGCCAAGATGGACGATTTATTGGCTAGACACGTCTTCATCAACGTTAGTGGGATTTTCATAAAATGATACAATTAATCCACGAAAGACTTTTAAAATATTCCATTTAAATAATTGTTCATAGCAGAATACATACTATTTTTAACAATATAATTTTAAATTAAATTAAATTTTAAATTGTTCGAGACAGACAATATTATTCATACCACAATACGAACTAAATGAAACATTTACCGTCCGCTGACAAAACCCTGCCCCATCTTTCCAGTTGCATCACGGTTTTTCTTTTTTACGACTCGATTGACAAGACATATTTGATTTTCGAAGTTATTTACTTTGTCAGGCATGAATTTACCATAGACATGTTTTTTTTCTGAACTGTGGAAATAATTCCATACAGATTTCATAACGTCATTGAAATATGGAAATGGTTTGATTTAGCTTGGCATAGAGTAAAGAGTGGTCGAGTTATCTGCCGATTTCCGGCTATTTATATATTTTAATCCATATAAGTGTATCATAAGTTACGTTTCGTAGACAATCCACGAGGTATTCGGAACTAGCTTTGACAAGTCCTATCTTTGCAAACTTCTCAAAACTCGCAGCGTAGTGCACAACTTGCACAAGAGAACATTTATTTGATCCTACTGAGGGATTAGACTCCAAACAAAAATATTCGGTCAAGAATTTTCCAGTTTTTGGTGGCGCACAGGCTCTTAATGTAAGTATCATCTCTATATTATGAAGTAACCAGACGTTTGTAATTTTATCATTGCTTTGTGCCAGCACTGAAAGTAAAGAATTTCTAACATTTCCCCGTCCGTATTTTGGAAAATCCTCCTGTGATTCGCTTTAAAGAAAGTATTGTTCCTGATGCAATTAAAACGTGTAGTTTTCTCTAGATGACATTTTATGACCAACATTGACAGGAAAAAATTACTGCAACTGAAATATTATCATTCAAAAGACATTTAACACATTACGAGGGCGATGCCAACTTTGGCAACTTCGTGCACATTGTAACATTGTCAGACATCTATGTGAAATGTGTAAGAAAATAGTTTCTAAAACTTCTTCATGTTGTCAAGGTCAATCCAATAATGTTTGGTTGTAACTTTGATACAGAAAATTGTGTTAACGTGTCATTTACCTATAACACGATAAACCATTCTCATTGTAAAACTTCCTTTTTCATATATCATCAATTTTGGAGGCGAGCATGTTTATCAAGTTGTCAAATTATTCAATATCGGAAATAGGGAAATATTTCACGTAGTAAGCAAATCCATAATTCCCAAACAGAACTGATCGTTTTTGCAAAGGACCGTAGGTTAATAAATTTGGACAGCACGCTTCCATCACGTACCAAGAAAATATTTACTTTACGCATGACTGAATAAAGATGTGATATTATAAAACAATGCACCTATGCGTAAACATTCGCAGCATTGATATCAGTCCGGTTAAACATACATCGAATGCATGCGGAATGTTCTCATTTGGACACCTTTGACTCTTTATGTTGATGTCCTATTACTATCACAGTCAGTGCATCACAAAAGTCCGGATTATTGTTGTATTAGCCTAAGTGATTTTATGAATCTGAGGGAAGAACTACTTTATTTCCTTTTCGTGCTGGAATTTCCTCACAGCAACTGTTCATTCCTGAAGAATACATTAAACTGATTTTAAAACGGCTAAAAATATTTTTGAGCCATAAAGTTGGAAAACTTTTTCATCGCAACAAAATGAAGAAATATCTCCAAAAATTGCAATCAAGCTTTACAACACTGCCCCTCCACAAATAAATATACACACACACACGTTCTACATACAAGAGAAACAAATTGCAATTAAAATTAGAAAGACGGCATACCTGTTCGAGAATATAAATATTATTGCACGTTCAGGTCGAATTGAAATGTTTTGGCATGTTCATTGTGAAGCATGTAGACGAAAAGAGAAATATGGTGAAATGTGTTAATCAAATACGTAAAGAAACATGTAGCTATAAACCACTGCCTCTGTATTACGATTTATGATGATATGAATAGGTAGGGAACGAATGCCTAGACAGTCAATGCACATTTTCCTCATTATGTTAGAAATTGTAGACGGTTGTGGGAGTGTGAATGAGAAGTTAAACAATGTACTCCAAAATAGCTGAAAACTAATCTAGTTTTAATTTGTCGAGAATGAAAACTGATAATATGCATTGTATCAGTTGAAAAAATATACTGAGCTAAACAATGTGTATCCTTTCTCGAGAAACAATCTCAACCCACGTCCCCCAAAAACCTAAATTAAATGAGATCAGTCCTTTATTGTAGCACTAGGTACATGTTGAATTCCAATTTTCAAGGTCTTTCCCTAGTCCTATGGCAAATATCTAACAATAACCGTGTACGAGTTATTAAATCGACACATAAATGATATATATAGGTATATATAATATCTATAAAAGGACGTGTTTTCTACTGATACTCACGTATACATTCTTAACATTACAAAAATATCATTTCACAAAAGCGTATAAGAAGACATATTTTATCCAGAGTTCTTTGCTGAGGGATATGTGAAAGCCAGCGAGTTCCGACATTACAAAGCGTACGAAATGATATTGTGACAACTTTAAAATTTTGTTTTTATAATATTGAAATATTTCCGGTCTATACTTTTGACATTTGTAAGGATTTGTATGTCAATTTACAACAGAAAATCTTTTTATACGGTTCTTTAAACGCAATATTTTTTAAAAATGGAATTTAGGTCAAATCAAAATAACAGCTGCAACCTTGAACAATTTTGTCAGAAATTTCTAACCACTGAGACTTAAAATCATCTGTTATTATTTAGAAGAACAAGTCTACTGAAACACAAAAATAACATACAAAGCCACAATCTTGTATGAGCAGCATCCTATAGGGACTTTGAAATTCAATAGGGCAGAGTCCATAGGAATTTCTCGCCATGGCCTTTACGTAGCCTCTGTTTTTTTCAATTATAATTTCAATTCTTCCATCCAGAAAACATCCTACAAAGAAATGAATAATGAGAATTAAACCCATTTAGTGGGGTACATATTTTCATAGATCCACTATTGTTAAAAGCGACACATATAAAAATCACACGAACAATATTTCTTTGTCAAATCACTAGATCCATTTGCAATTTACGAAATACCGAGGAAACATTTATCAAAACACTATTTGTATTCACGAACAAAATGAATAGTAGATATCGACAGCGAACAACGTTGTTTCCAGGTTTCTATCAGAATCTCAGACTTAAATTCAGAGGCACTTTAGCCATCTTACTGACAGCCCTCAGCTATGTAACAATATTTGAATTCTTTCTTACACAAACAAGAAGAGTTGCACGAACGCATTCTCTGACGAACATGTGAACGCACGAGTGAGGTGGAATGATCACATTGTCCGAATTTTTTTCTGCAAATCCCCTCATGCAAAAAGGTTTTCTTTTTGTATGTATGTCTCTCTGAATGTGTGGCATCCTTACATGTAGTTATCAATCAAGATAGGATTCGACAAGTTCCGTCGAACACGAAAGTACACAAGTTAGTGTACGTCCAAAATATTCAAAACTGTTTCTAAGAAAATTTAAATTGTATCTGCTGCTAGATTAATAATCACTGTAATTCATTTATAGTACAATAAAACAAGAAATTAGTGAAGTCGGTACTCCCGTCATGTATTTATGCAACCAGTGATCTGATTTTGATGCACACTGATACGTTTCACATGTCCACATAACTAACTTTAATTTCATAACACGTGCTTACAAATAAAGAAATTCTAGATGTTGGGAGCAGTAGAGCAATAGCTGTAAACTTAAGATGCTAGTTCAAAGGAAACAAATAGAAACACTATTTTCGAAGTTCAATACGTGCAGCAACAAGCAGTATACCTTCTCGGCGATACAACAAATTTTCTCAGCAATTAGTTTCCAAAGTTTGGATGCTTTATAAATTGTACAAAGTGGAGTACAAGTAGCCTAGAAAAAAATGCATTAGGAACTACTGTTATGCATAAATATTGTTTTGTCCTTAGTGGTACTTAATTTTATGCTTAACGTTTGCAATTTATATTCATGGCTGAAAATTGTAGTAATTATCTACAGGTGGATGTTTTATGTGCATAGGTCATTCTTTAAGGTTTTAAAGAACGAAAAATTGCACTTTATCTATAAATATATTCTTACGTATGTGCTGACAGTTACAAAAAAATAAAACTTAGTAAATATATTTACGAGATTAGGTTTTTCTCCCATTGGACAGATCGGTCAGTTTGTATGTTAGTAAAATTAAATCAATTCCCAATTAGATGTTTTAAATCATAAGAGTTGTTCTTCAATGTTAGAAATTTGTCACTTGTTCAGTGAATAGTAGTGATAAATATGCGCGTTTTAGATTTGCGCCAGAATATAACAGGCTTAAATTGGACAGTTTTCTTATCTTATTTCTTGTGTTCTTGTTGTTCCATCTGCAGACGTATTTTATGTTGTAGATCTTTATTTGAGAAGCAAAACATTTGTTTGGATTATTAAGAGGAAATAGAAGGCGCTCATTTGACTCTAATTTATTTTGGAATTATTGTGAATCATTCAAATGTTTTCTAGACAACACCATATTGATAAAATCGCGATTCATGGCAGATCAGTACATTTCAAGATCTAAAGTTTATATGGAACATTTATTCACTCGTTTGGTTGATTGATTGTATTTTGACGGCTCATGAACACTGATGGGTTGTTTAGCGCCATATACAAGGTTATATATAGGATTATTTCAAAGAGAGGAAAGGCTTCTTATCAATTTGCGATGGTAAGAGCAAAGAGTTAAAAGGACAGAAGTAAGACGGTAAGGTCATTCGTTTGGACTTTAATATAGCTTTCTCATAATTCATACTATTGCAAGTTTCTCTTGAATTTTAATATCATACATTAACAAGAAATTGTTTGTAAAAGTTTACAAACTTGTCAGCCTGTTTCTTTCTTTTACTAAGTTTATGACTACAGAGCCGTAACAATGATCAAAACCTAATATGGTTGAAGGGTAATAAGAAGTTTGATCCGAATGTGAGATATGAATAGTCTGCTTCCATCGCTATTCTGTAAAAGGCCCAAACACAGCATGAGGTGGAGTTAAATTGGGTGAGATAATTACAAGGGGAAAGAAGTGAAATTAAAACAAGTCGCTAGACGACGCAGATATAGTTTTATTAAAGTTATTATTTATCAAAACAAACCAATTTTTTAAACTAATATAAGAAAAATTAATTTAGCTCGACGTAATATTTCAAGTTATGTCATTATGACGTCCCAGTTATGAAAAACTTTTAAAGAGGGTTGAGATCAGAAAATATCCAATTGTTGCAAAATTATCTACATGGGAGAGGGGTTTGTACTATTTGTCAACTGAACCCATGGTAACTGTAAGTTCATCCACTACTTCCTGGCAATGTTTTTTTAATACTTTATCCCTGTCTCGAGCTTTATGGAAATCTCTTTCTTGTATATGGAATAGATGGAGCAATGTGTCAATCGTGGACGCATTTGCGTATGTATGTATGTATGTATGTATGTATGTATGTATGTATGTATGTATGTATGTATGTATGTATGTATGTATGTATGTATGTATGTATGTATGTATGTATGTATGTATGTATGTATGTATGTATGTATGTATGTATGTATGTATGTATGCGTGTGTGTGTGTGTGGATGTATGTATGTGTGTGTGCTTGCGTGGGTGTGTGCGTGCGTGCATGTGTGTGTGCGTGTGTGAGTGTGTGCATGCCTGTATATATGTATGTATGTATGCATGCAATCATGCTTATATGTGCAGTTTTTCGCATATATTTTGTGATCGGTCAGGCTAGTTTTGTGTTTGGGGTTCTATCTAATATTATGTATATCATTTAATTACTTGTGTATTTTTATATTCATTTTATTAACTGGATTTGACGTTATTTACTGGGTTTGACATTATTCCAGAGAATTCAGTTCAGTTCCGTTAAACCCGAAAAACGAGCATTTCGTACAAATCTTGCATCTTTTGGTGACCTAGATTTCAGAGCCAGTTTTGGTTCTGTGGGAAACAACCTTTTATATTTTTTTATTATTGAATCTTATAGTAATATTCGTTCAGTATAATCGAATTCGTCCAATTCTTAATAATGGATCTATTTCGAGTTGTTTACATAAATTGTTACGTGTATGGTCGCACAAAAGTAACAAAAGAAAAGAATGAAGTCAAGACACTTTGCAAATCTTAACGAAATAATTAATTTCAATTAAAACAAGGGAAAAGTATGAGATAGGACATAGAGTTTGTTAATATAATCCAAAAATTAATCCAAGAATTTAAAAATATAAGTCACATCCCTAAATACTCTAATTTGAATAAATGTTCTAATCTCGATAGAGTTCTAATATGGAAGGCGATGACGTCAGATGAGACCGTTTTAATGATGGCAACATTTCCCCGTTGAAACACAATTTATAAATGTTCCCTTTAGAACATCAGATTAAATTTCTGCTAATATATTTGTCTGAGATTTTTTTTAAAGAAAAGCACTTGTATTGTCTTCAGGAGAATATGAATTATTATATCCCAAAAAACTAGACGAACTTCATAACAAACTGGAACCAAAAGTTAAACAACTCATCTTGAACTCGAAACTATATCATTTATCACGTAGGCTAGAATAGTTATATATAAAAAAATTCAGATTCTCACACTAGAAATCATTAATAAAAAAGACTCTTTACAACATTGGTAACACCTGCACCGAAAATGACCTTGGCAATAGCCAATCATTTTAATTTGGTGTTTACTAATTGTCGAAAAAAGAACCGCTGAAACTAAAAAGGTAATAGCAGTATTTTCTATAAATGAACTGGAATTTTTTAAATATACATACATACATACATACATACATACATACATACATACATACATACATACATACATACATACATACATACATACATACATACATACATACATACATACATACATACATACATACATACATACATACATACATACATACATACATACATACATACATACATACATACATACATACATACATACACACATGCACACATACATACATATACACATACATATATATATACATACATACATATACACATTTACATATACACATGGATACAAATACACATACATACATATACACATACACACATGTATATATATGTATGTATGTATGTATGTATGTATGTATGTATGTATGTATGTATGTATGTATGTATGTATGTATGTATGTATGTATGTATGTATGTATGTATGTATGTATGTATGTATGTATGTATGTATGTATGCATGCATGCATGCATGCATGCATGCATGTATGTATGTATGTATGTATGTATGCATGTATGTATGCATGTATGTATGTATGTGTATGCATGGATACATACGAAAATCATGTCCATTTGTTGCCTTGTTGAAAATGATCGTAAATATTCCAACGAAGACAAAAACCTGAAATGATAGCAAATCACCTACTTTACAATTATGTTTGTATTCTTTACATTTCGTAAAAAAATAACCGATAAAAATGAACTTCGAAGACTATAGTATGAAAGCGATGTAGTGGACTTGGGATATTAGCATTCAATATGTTTTTATCACCCACACTCGTCTAGTATGACGAAGATTAGACTGTGAAATTATATAGCAGAAAGTGCATGCAAAAACAAGGCTCATCAAAAATCTTGTGTGCACGCTCAATCATTCAAAAGACTACATTAATTATTGTGTCTATTAGAGTTATATGATTATGGTTGATAATATTTATGCAAAAGATTTGTTTGCGTATATTTTCATGTCTGTAAATAATACCCTATACGTGTCATGTTCAACTACCCCTCTCACCTCCACCTCGTTTCCACGCTGCTTGCAAGCCCCAATAAATGGTAAAGCTTGAAAGCATCAATCATCTTAAAAATGCACAAAGCTTGGTCATTTTATTCAATAATTATAATTTCTAATGTGTAGGTAGCCATGTAGTCTATAAATATGTTATCTGGTTCATGTTGCCAACGAAACGGAAGTTGTTTGTTACTAAACATAGCCATATATATGTGGGAGAGTCATTTTTCTGACAACACAAATAATTCTTTCGCCGTCAGCAATAACGTCTGAATAAATCCGTACATTTCATTGCCTTCAATTTATTTTAAGTATTCTAACTAGACTGTTGCAAAAAATAGGTGCCGACAACATAATTTACTGAAAATGGACTGTTTTATGAAGCGGAAATGGACGGGAGCAGTCGGTCTGTTAAGTTAGTCTATAACGCTTATGAATGATTTGAAACTTGCAAAAAAGATAATAGAACAACGATTTTCGGGACCACTTAATATGTGCACTATTTATATCCATGTTTCTCATTTTTAAATTCACAATCTTTACCGACCTTGGTTATTCGTTATTATTAAGCAATGACCTAATTAGAGACAAGGTTGCCGTTAATCCACATTCAAATGACAAGCGTATGTGTGGGTATCATTGGATCCTAATGAAACCCCTGAATTATATCCAGGAACTACAGTTACTAGAGCTATGGTGATGGAAGCTCATGAAAATGTTATTGATCAGGATATTGCTCCATTACTTACATTTGTATTGATCAAGCTTTTGATGAGGTCAAGTTTGCTACTGTTATGGATAAATCAAATGTTATGTTATTGAGATCTACTAGACAACTGATTCTATTCAGTCTAATCAAGGTAATAAATTGCAGACACTCAATGTGATTAAAGAACAAGATCCTGAAATCTCGTGGGTTATCTCAGAGGGCTAATAGCGAAACTGAAGCACAAAAAGGTACTTTGTTCTTTTGTTCACATGGGGTCGATGCAAGAAAATGGCAACTTCATGAGGTTCCTGCTAGTGAAAAATGTTTAATGAAGTATCAAATTGTTGTTCCTTAGCCGTATAGAAAGACAAATATTGGTCTTGTTCATGAAACTCATCTGGCTGCTCATTTAGGATTAACAAAATTTGTCACAAGATTTTAATCATTTTTTTTAAAATGGTCAACCATTTAAATTGATATTTGTCACACTTTACAAATGATAAGAAAACCTGATCAGCAGATAACGAAGACTCATCTGCAACTAATTTCTTAATTTGACGAACCATTTAGCAGAATAATGTTAGATTGTCGGTCTCTTAACTAAACCGTGCCAGTCAATCAATACATGTTGATCAAAATATATGCGTCTACAAGATTCATAGAATTCTTTTCAAAAATATTAAAACCGAAACTGTTGTAAAAGCTTTGATAATTTTTTTTTAATAATTTGTCCTTCCCAGGTCTATACAGTTGTACCAGAGGGTCAAATGTATGTCAGATTTTTCAGCACGTTATCGATGAATTATGCATCCAGTAATCTAAGTGTGCCGCCATTCGTCCTAAATCCCAGGGGCGTTAGAAAGAGTGTATCAAATTTTAAAACTTGTGATTCGGTCATATTCATTTAATACCAGAAAATATTAGGGCAAATACGTTAATATTTGTGCCCTTTCAATAAGTGTTTCGACATACTGTCCATGGAGTATTGAAGTTGTTCAAAAATAAGTTTTTTTGCAAATGAAGATAAAGGAAATGAATCTTTTTGATTTTGTTTCTTATTAAAAATACATTTTGTACCTAACAAAAATAACACTTTTTACATGTCTTCAAACCATAAAAAAGTGAACAGTGTGACCAAAACAGATTTATTTAGATTGCAAAAAATGGAAGACAAACTTCAACATTTTGAAAGGAAGATGGCGACTACAATGAATAAAATGGGCGAATGAATGTTCGGCAAATGGACGTTTTGTTAATATAAAGTGGTGCCATTTGCATTAAA
Organism: Potamilus streckersoni; assembly: GCA_016746295.1. Classification (NCBI taxonomy): domain Eukaryota; kingdom Metazoa; phylum Mollusca; class Bivalvia; order Unionida; family Unionidae; genus Potamilus; species Potamilus streckersoni. The sequence continues at coordinate 1,181,245 of JAEAOA010002242.1, forward strand.
GGTTCACCTTGCACCTTCCCACGTTTCTTGCACAAGTATATTTAATTGCGACACTTACATTGATTATCTCATCATCAGCATCAACGCCTTGAGACATTCTGATATAATTCGGAAGTTCCTTAATAGACGTAAAGATACAAATTTGACAGTTTAAGTACAAGTGAATTTGGCCGTACTTGTGTTAATTCCTATGACACATTGTTAGACATGAACAAGTTAAGCCCATATATGTTAAGGTTAAGGCTATCTCTGAATTCATGTTCCCGATCAGCCGAGTGGTCTAAGCGCTCTCCGTTACGAAATATTGCCATCTCACCCCTGTCTGCGTGGGTTCGAGGCTTGGATTCTGCAAACGTGGGTATGCGATAAACCTTTCCAGTAGCTTCTCGTGGCTCAGTGTTTTTTTTTTTTCTGGAGTTTTCCAGGGTTCTTCCTCCACCATCAACATTGGCCACCATGTATAGCCTATCGTGTGCAGACAGATGGCGTTAAACTCTACAATAACAACCTTTGATTTTCGCTGAGATTGTCGCTAAAAAAAAACTGTTGCATTGTTTGGGTTCGAAGCTAAGGATGTTCTCAGAGATTTTTCTCAAATATTTCCAGAACTGATAAAACCCTGTCTAATTTATTAGGGAGAAATCCAGATTTAATTGGCCCGAAAAAATGTCAGAGGCTTTTGACAAATTAAAGGTCTTACTTAAGAGTGGGTCAGTTCTTTTAATTCCAAATTTTCGTCAATCATTTAAATTGTATGTTGATGCAAGTTATGTTGGAGTTGGAGGAGCAGTGATTCAAGAAGATAAAAATATCGTTGATCATCCTGTGTGCACCTTTGTAAATATTAACCACCAGTTAAATTATTTCGCAATCGAAAAGAAATGTTGGGCTTTGATATTGTCTTTACATGACTTTGAAAAATATTTATTCGTTCCGCTCCTTCTTCGAATCTTATATTCGATGATCACAACCCCTTTAATTTTATTAGCAAGATCAGAAACATAAATCATTATTAAGGGCAGTGTGATATTGCAGAAATACAGTATTGACATCTGGCACACCGAGGGAAAATATAATCTAATTGCAGATGTATTTTCACGTATGTAGAATTATTCTATTGCTTTTCATATATTTTTGTGTCATTTATAAGACTTCAACTAAGAACATTTTAATCAAATGTAGATTAGACTAATATTTAAAAGAAAGCTTCTGTGTATAAATCTTTCTTTTACTAGACGAGTGTGTGCGTGTTGTATAGATTTAATTTGTAATTGTTATTTTGCACATGATTTTGTTGTATTTTGGACTTGACGTCCAAAATCAAATTAATTTTCACTTGACCAACTACTTACTTTGCTAAACAACTAATTCATTCATAGTATTTTAAAAGTATGTGGGTAAAAATATTAAGTTCATTATCAAGGTTCAAGTCAAGAATATTATGTTTACAATGTTCCGTATTATTAATTAGTAATATCTTTATATTGTAAATAGTCCAGTGTTATAAATTGGAAAATTCTACTAAATAGACGTAGTAGTTTTCATAACATGCTAATTGTGACGTATGTCAGGTAGAGGGGTTTATAATCTTATTTGCTCGACAGATTATAAATTGTTTCTTCAATATCGGTAGGCAGAATCAGTCTTATTTCTCTGTTCAGTATTTGATTTGGGTGAAATTTATTCAAATTATTACTCTCTGGAACTACAAAGTACTCTTTAATAATATATTTTGACAGAAACAAAAACTTAGCATTATAATTAATTCAGACAAAGACATAATGGATTATATTATTATGATAACCGGAATGCTTTTAGCTCATCATCCCACTGCAGGTCACTGGTTGATTAGTACATTCAAGACTACAAACACATTAACATCTTCAGGGCTGCATATTATTTCGAACATTACAGTAATCTAATTAGAATTAGTATATTGGTATATTTATACTTTGTGTCATTATTAAGACTTCAGCTTATGTAATTTTAATCACATATTTATTAGACTTGTAGTTAAAAGAAAGCTTCAGTACATACAACTTTTGTAAGAAAAGGTGTTGTAGGCATGAACCGAACATCCTCGAATCCGCAGTTTTTTGGATTTTGCTTATATATCTATAGTTAAATCCAAGTTTATGCGAATGCAAACAACATTTCAGGCGCAATCACTTTCCAAGTGTCAAAATCGGCGAACAATTATTGCATTTTCTCAAATAGGTCACAAACTGAACCAAGTGAGTCCAGCTGTTTTGAAAATTAAACTATTCTTGATTGCGACTGGCTTAAGTTAGAAATTAACAGACGCAATTAGGATAAAGTAGCAGGGCTGGAACTAGCGAGGGGTGCAAATTAGTGTCTTCCCTTGTGTCACAGGGGATTGCAAATAAATTTGGGAGCCTAACCTGTAATAATATAACACAAGGGAAGACACGAGTCCGCACCCCTCGGTAGTTCCAACCCTGCTAGTTTAACCTATCTGCGTCTGATCAATTTCCAACTTAAGCAAGTCGTAATCAAGAATAGTTCAATTTTAAAAACTGCTCGACCCACTTAGTTCAGTTTGTGACATATTGGAGAAAATGGCAACAAATGCTCGCCCGCCGACTTTGACGTTCTTGCAAGTATCTGACCAGCAGTGACGTTTCCATTCGGGTAGTCTTGGATTTCACCATTGACCGAAAGGTGAGATCCGAACAACCTGGAGTCGACAGTACATAGCTCTAATGTACATTGTGATTTTGTTTTAATTCTTAGTGAATTGATGCTGATTTTCCACAATCAATATTTGTTCTTGAAATCGAATACAAACTGCAACCTGTTGGGAATGACCATAGTGTAATCCAGGTAATAGTATCACCTAGAAGTAATCAGAAGGTATAGGATTTAGTTGTACTCATTTACATTAAGAAAAGCAGAATGTCATAGACAAAATAGAAAGAGATCCCGCGCAGTGGTGGCAAAACTGCGCGGTGCAATGACAAACGTCTGAACATAAACTTCAATTCATAGGGGTGATCAGAAATTGAATCAGGGTTCTAGCAAGAAAATACATGGATTGTAAAAATTGTACTTACCAACTTAACCATGTTTAATGATGCAGATTGTGGGAACTTGACAAGTGAAATGAACACGACAACGGTAACTTCCACTAGACAAAAGTCTATAATTGCACGTGGCTGTAATATCCACTTGCATGTGGAGACGCGAGCGTTCGGTGTTTTGCACGTGCTTTTCTCTTGGAGTTTCTTAAACTATCAATTATACAAAACTGGTTTCTCAAGTTTTAATCCTCTTTAAGGTGAATTCGCCCGTCGTTTGGTTAATGCATCGTGCTTTTTCATCAGATGACTTGAATACATCAGACAAAATACATTGTAATGGATATAAATATAAGACTAATTAGATTACACCATTGTAAATAGAAATCGTAAACATTATAAATCAACTCGCATTAAAATCATTTACTGATATTTATCATTTTCCCAAAATGTACAATGCGAATTTTGACTAGTATCAACCATAGAAAGTTGCACTTAAAAGTCCAGCTCGACTTGGAGAATATTTTCTCAAGGATAGCAAATAAATTGATTTGTTTTTGTTTCATTACAAGACCTTACAATTTAAAAAATCATGTAATGGTACTAAATCAAGTCTAAAACACTTTGAAAGTCTCAAATAAAGATTTGAACACGAATAAGATTTAAGTTTACTTTAGAATAAACAGAGATAGTTGGAGACACGTAAACAACAAAGAAAGAAAACCCCACAGTCGACACATTTCAATAGAGTTGCAGCTTTAGGAAGTTGAAACAGAACAATTTCTTCGTTTTCTTTTATTACAACGTTACAGGAATAGGGTGGTAAGTTAACTGACTGGTATACGCGGAAAGGAAAAAAAAAACAGAATAAATTTGAAGCAAAGAAATGAAAAGACAATGATAATAATAAACAGGACTTGATGCATTATCCATTACGATTGTGTTTTAATGTACTTTATTTGTCATACAAGTATATTATACAGGTATAATATATGTTTCCTGTATTATATGTATTATGTCATTCAATTATTTTGCATGATTTGAAATACATAGGTATCGGTTATAATTTTAATGGTAAAGTGTGTCAAGCAATTGCTCAAGCAATGAGCAAGCCTGGAAAGGTATAGTTTGTCTAATAATGAAGCAATGTCTGCTTAAATTACCCGTATATGTGCAACTATATTGATTTTATGCCACGCCTTTATCTATACTTCTAATGGCACAGAGTAATGGGTTTCTAACAATTTTAACTATTAACTGGCTGATTATGGAATGTTGTTAAATTCTTTGAATGTGTCTAAAGGTGACTTAAATGTGCATCATGGTTGGAGAGCTATGTCAATTTTTGAATTCAAGTTTGATTTCTTTGAAAACAAGATTATTTTCGATGAAAGACGGTTTGATAATTAAAACATGAAGTAAAAGGAAATATCCAGCGTATTTCACAGTATAAGCTTTATTACAAATATATTGAAATGATTGTCCTCTATCAATCAGGTTCATTCATCTAACCTTTCATAGTCTCATATGGCTAAAGGCATGCATAGAACAAAGACTGAATGGTCAGTTAAAATAGAATTGCACTTTAATCCACACACACACACATACACACACACACACACACATATATATATATATATATATATATATATATATATATATATATATATATATATATATATATATATATATATATATATATATATATATATATATATATATATATATATATATATATATAATAGGTAAGAGCTGAAAATAGCAGACTTGAATCTGTAGTGTTAAGCACATGCAAGCGGGGGAGACTTAATGTCTATCTGAATTTATCAAGGAAGTCAAAAGATATAAATATCCTTCAATTACAAATTATGTTCCTCCACTAACAGGTAATTGCTTACAGACAATTAAATTTCTGCACATACATGTTGCGATGGAAGAAAAGAAATCATTGCCAGACAATACTGACGCAGTACAACGAGCGGGACAACTGCGTAGACTAATAAAAATTCAAAGTATTTTATTGATTCATTCTGAAGTGGCAGCGTACTTAAATATCATTAACTGATTATATTTATTTGAAAATGTTGATTTTGTGTATTATTTGCGACATATTTTACTGAAGCAGGTTTAATACCGAAACAGTAGCAGCTCCATGTATCGATAAAATATCATTTCCTCGTCATATTTTACATTTACAGATTTGTTGTTGTTGTGGGGTTTAACGCCATTTTTCAGCACAGAAAAGGCTATACATGGCGGCCAGTATTAATGGTGGAGGAAGAAACCGGGAAATCACCGGAAAGAACCACCGACCCACGAGAAGCTACTGGCAAGCTCTCTCACATATCCACATTCGCCGAATCTTAGACTCGAACCCACGCAGATAGAGGTAAGATGGCAGTGATCCGTAACGGACAGCGCTTTAGACCACTCGGCCACTCGAGGCCCCTAATGTAACATTGCATGCTGGACTTGATTTACAGATTTAATATCTCGTATGCTCTTACAATGCTTATTAACGCCATGTTTTCAAACTTGGAATTCTGACTTAGTGTAACAACTCGTAAATTATTTAAAGAGTTATCAAGTTTGCTGCCATTGATGTGATTGACTACAAGTCCTTTTCAATTATTCCATAATAACATTCGTATATGTATTTATGTAATTTTCCCGTCACGGAGTTTGAGATAACGAGGATTAATAACAAAATCTACTTGTTTAATTTTCGACAGTTTCTGATTACATCATCACAACCTCGTTCACAGTTCTTAATGATTGGATGTTACAGATTGAACTTGTTCTATTTATATAATAATATTATTTTTTCAAATGATTATTTTGAAAATCTGGCGAAATGATCTTCTGCGGATTTTATAGGAGATTCGCCTGACAATGTCAAGGTATTATTTTTGTTTTATAATATCTTTTCAGCTCTCTGTATTTTTTACTACCACATTGTAGACACGGCTGAGGTTTTCCTCTGACTCCAATACCACATTTTAAATACGGCATTGGTCTTAGACTGGTTTTGCCGAATGCTTTACATTTGATAACCGCATTTTTTTATTTTCGTAAGCTTTATTACAAGGAGTCGTATAACCGATCATGAGCCAATTATAATTATTCTTTGTTTGAAAAAGTATATAAACATAACAAATCTTCAGTTTAAATATATATTTGTCGTGATTATAAAAATGGAGGAATTATCTGCAATTTAACCTTATTGAGCTAGAAATAATCTTGACAGACTATCGGACTACAAATTTAGTTTTTCGATGTAAGATTTGGCTTTAAGAAATGATAATATAGTTAATCGTATCATGAAGTAATTAAGAAATTTCGCGACACTCATGTGTGTGTGGTCAATAATCAGAATTGGAAATGTTGTCGATACTGCAATAAATGACAAACTAGCAGCAAAGAGTGTTGTCTATCTCGACAATTGACGATACTTCTAACAAATTTTATTGTGAATGAAGACGGCGATACTTGGATTATCCGTGAGGAATATGACCCTATTCGCGTGACGCAGTCACGACTCATTGTCACATTAAACAAAAATTCCAATCTAAAAACGTTAACTGGTATTGACAATCTGTATTATGAACGAGCATATCCCGTGATTGCAGTTGTTTATGGCATATATGCTAAACCTGACGTCGATGATCTCAAACCGATGAAAATTTCGTCCCTGACTTTCTAAAGATTAAATTGTGTAGAGGAGCGAGTTACATAACACTTTAGAAACGCGATGCATGCAAAAGGTTCAACTAATTTACGACGTAAACCAATAAACTCGTGGGCAGAAACTGTAAATTATACAAGAGCGTCTATCAACGACGTTTCTGAGTTGGGAAAGAAATTAAAACAACCAAAAACAGTAAAGACGATAACCTGGGAGATTTTATGCAAATCGAAATGTGAATCAAGGGGAGTCCCGATAACAATCATTGTTCATAACGTACACGCATAGATGCCATAATGGATGGCAACAATATTTCAACGAGACAGAACAGTTCAATATTTTTACGATTATATATTTGATTCAATTAGAAATATATGAAAAATGACATCTATATGTTCGGCTGTTTCTAGGTTTGGTATACGATTATCATGATCAGATTGTATGGTATAATGGAAGTATTTATCGTGAAGAATCTATCCACAAAGAAATGAAAAATCGTGCGCTTAAATATACCCATCACGACGACAAGGCTGAAAAATTAGTGAACAACAGTTTTACAGTCCCATCAATTGCTCTTCACTTTGATCAGGAGAAAATTTCATAGTCACCAATACTATTCGAAGTTCTTGAAGACGAGCACCTAAGCTGCTTAGAATACTTAGAATACGGACAAGGAGGATTATGAAATACTAAATATATATCGAAGTTATCTCAGTTTATATTATATGAAAGCATGTTATTCTGGAAGTTTTCGTGGATACCGATAGTGTTATGAATACTTTAACAGATGTGGGCTTCTAACCATCGAGATGACCAGAGTTGCGATAAATGGACCCTTGCCAGATTTTGACTTAACCAGATTCAACTATATCGAGTCACTCGAGCTTACAGATAATCTCCATCCGATTGCTTATGCTTGGTTTGGAAGACATTTTATAGAGAAGTAATGGGTTCCAATAGTACCTTTACGATAATTGCTTGATAATAAAATATTGATATTGTTGAAAGTAAATGATGCAATTATAACATATCATCTTCAGAAACAAATTTGGTTGCCAGAACAAAAGAAATATACTGATGATACTACACCAAGAAACTCTTTGCAACGATCAGCCTGTAATAGCAGTCGCACGTGTAGACCACCACATTGTTAAATTTGTTCAAAAGCATATGTAACTTCAGTTGCTCTCCTTGTTGACAGTGGTTCTGCTTCTTTATATCTATTTACAACGTCAAGGACATTTAACTCGTATTTGTATGCGGGTGATTGATGTCTACCAATTTTGAATAGTATCATGTGGAAAAATAAAATATCTGCTTGTTGAACTTCATTGGGAATAATGACATCAAAATGTGCATACTGAATTTGTTTAGGCTGTGGGAAATACTTTTGTCATATTGCCTGTCGTGCTAACGAATTTGCATCAACACAACACGAGACACCTGCCGCATCAGCAAGTTTGCTAATCGCTGTTCTACCCTTCCAATATCCTTTTGGGCTATAATGAATCGATTCGATTATTATCATAGTAATCAGTTGATTAATTACCAGCCCCTAGTACAAGTTTACCTTTCATAGCAGATTTTTCTAGATAGATAGACTATTTTTTATCTGTGAGATTTAGTTTTTCTGGAATTAAAAGGCTGAATCAACCTCACTGCTGCAATATTTGGTTGCTGTAAATAAAAAGTTTTAAATGCTACATCATGAACGTAACATGCCTGATCAATCGCATTTATTTGATACTCTTCATGTCATGGTTGATCTCGTTCGTCAAGTCGAATATCAAGTCGGGTTCCACTAGCAGAATAATTGTATCAAAGAAGATATTTTACATCTGTATGTTTAGTCCATGGACCTCCTGGTAATTTCATCAGCGAAGCAGCAATATCTCTACTTGTCTTTGTTGATTTGTCTGACTGTGTCAGGGAGAAAAATTTGTATTTTTAGTAGCACATTTCACACACTTACCTGTAAATGCGCGTCCTCTATTTTGTGTTATTATTGTTGTTAATCCAATGGTATAGATGGATGCTCTGCATCCAACACGATAAATCCATATGATTCATTACATGGATATGATTGAAGTCTCAGGGACACGAGAACAAAACCAGTCAAACATCATCCATCGCTATCAAATTATATTATAGCAATTATACTTGGCCCATCTGGGTCTGGTAAAATACAATTATTGCTTGATCGGATAATGCGTTGGCTCAAGTGAGATAAATTATATTTAGTGGCACCATCCGTAGATGATCACAGATGTTATGAAGTACTTGAATATGTTAATGAGATAAAGATAATGACGTTGTTGACTTTATTACGGATATTGACGAAGCTCCAAACAATAGACCATCTTGACGGATTTATTAATAACCTTGTAGTGTATAATAGCGTAATGCTGGACAAATAATCTAATTCAGCTCAGTTATTTTCCAGAGGAAGGCACACGAATACATACGTGATTTATTTAACTCAGAAATACACACAAATTCCAAGTGTGATAAGAGATAACTGCAATATCTCAAATGTGTTTAATAGAATAGATAATTATACATTACATAATATTCATTATACATGATGTTCGGTGAATATGGATAAAATTAAATTAAAAATTTTCTTTTCTAAAGCACATTCTACCCCCCACACCGATTTATAACGATACATTTAAATGACCCCATATCTATATATCGTATAGGTCTTGATAAATATTTTGGTTGAGAGACTGATAAATAATAAAGTGAACGCGGTGGTAATTGAGTGTCTTCGGGAATTACTTATAACTGCTCACGTACAAATCCACTTTGAGGAGCAGTTGAATCTAATCGGTAGATGGCAGGTCTACCTGTGAATCTTACCACGCTGAAAATTGTCTGTGTAGTCACTTGAGAGAACAAAAAACTGTCCAGTGAGACCTCACGGCCTGACAGAGTCGGGGTTTTGGATTGACATTATTGACCTTATAGTTTAATTTTTGGAGGAAGCTTTATTTTTCATAAGCTTGGTCTCCAGCAAAATGGTCTGTCCACTCCCACTCCCTCTCTCTCTCTCTCTCTCTCTCTCTCTCTCTCTCTCTCTCTCTCTCTCTCTCTCTCTCTCTCTCTCTCTCTCTCTGCTATAGTATTTTGATTAGCAAAGTCCATTTATAAACCCCACCTTTTTCGAAGTTGATGGTGGTTCCGACACCTGCGTCGTTGTTCCTGCGCGTATAAAACCAAAGATAACTATAATTCTCCACTTTAGTGAAGTACGGAAATTGTAGTTTTTCAAGTGATGCACTGCACTGAACCTCTGCTTCCTATTCTCACCGTTACATGATGAGTAATAAGCGAGATGCATTCAATTCCATTTTGGGGGATCCGGTTTGACCTTGTGGGACTTACTGCAACACATCTTGTATGATTCAATTTAGACATTGGTAGGATATGCATAATGCAAGATAAACAAACAGCAAGGCTATTCAGTAAATACTGCCTGTTTTTTTTCTTCATCCTGTTATTATCTACAGCTATGTCCAGTCCATTACGTTTGCTAGATAAATCGTTTTCATTCATGAAATTGAAGGTGTATGCCCTCTTCCCTGGCCCCCAATATTATATTTTCATGACTAGCTATCGCCATTATGTTTTACTACTTAATCATACTTTAAGCTAACTTTAAGTCTTTGTAAAAATGAGGTTGCACGTGCTTTTGGAAACATGATCTTGATCATGCTTTTTGGAGCACTTCGAATTTCTAAAATTTGTATAGATTATTCAGCTTAAAATTTATTAGAGCGAAAAACATTTAAAAATTGATGACTAGAAATTAGGTCTAAGCAGTGTAATCCTTCAATATTGTATAATCTGATGTTATGTAATGGAATAACTGACTTGGGAATGCCTTTAGTGACATTCTACCACGTAAAAGATCAAATAGTTTGGTGACTTTTACTTCTGAGAGAGAGAGAGAGAGAGAGAGAGAGAGAGAGAGAGAGAGAGAGAGAGAGAGAGAGAGAGAGAGAGCCTGTGATACTAGGATGCAACATACTGCATACTCGATAGATAGTACTTTGTTTCTCTGCATGTGTTTGAGAGAGAGAGAGAGAGAGAGAGAGAGAGAGAGAGAGAGAGAGAGAGAGAGAGAGAGAGAGAGGGAGAGAGCAAAATAGTAATACTTGTATAAAACTTACCGGATGGGTTGTTGTGTTGTATGTGCGACTGTATGTGTGCATGTGCGATAGAGAGAGGACAAAACAGTATTTCTTATATGCAACGTATTGGATGGGTTGTAGTAGTTTATGTGCGTATGAGAGAGAGAGAGAGAGAGAGAGAGAGAGAGAGAGAGAGAGAGAGAGAGAGAGAGAGAGAGAGAGAGAGAGAGAGAGAGAGAGAGAGAATCTCTTATGCTAATTAATATACGATATATACTGAAATATTAGTATCTGTAAGATTGCTACCTTGTTTGATTAACAGATGAAAGTGTTATGGATGTATAATTGTCCTGCTCTCAGATCTCTGCCAACATATTGAACTGTTTTGGTTTTAACTGTGTTGCTGCACATGATAGGTTATAATGGCGGCCAGTAAAACTGGTGGACAAAGAACCCTGGAAAACCACCTACCCACGGAAACATACTATCAAGATTTTTCAAGTGCCTGCATTGGCCGAGCCAGAGACTTGAACTCGCGCAGGCATTAATTGGTAAAGACTAACGATTTAGACCACCAGGCCTTTAGCCCACGCAACCCTCTAGAAATTTTAAAAGGTGTTAGTCAATATAGAATATGACAATGCACATAGTGCGTCTAGGAGCCATGGGTACAAAGCTACACTGGATAAAGCTGTTCGCTAGATTTAACTTGTATTCACTTTTCAATAGATTCGACGAATTTTAGTCACGATAATTTGCATTGATTACTTTTGAGCGAATCGCTTATTTCTAGCGAATCAACTCTGTCACTACCAGAACTTCCTTGCTGTTCGTTTTTGAAACAGTGAGTGGGGGATTAAGCAGATGTACCTTGTCTTGTGAGTGCGTGTAGGTGGCGAATACATTTTTCCAAGTACAATGGATCCAGGAAGAGATCGAACTTGACAGTAGGGGTATGTTGATTAAGATACATGTAAACAAATAACTGACCACATAAATAGAAAACCTAGATTTTAATTTGCCTAAGTATTTCCGACTGTAACTGAATCTTTGCTTGATGCAATTACAGAAGAGAAACAAACAAGACAAGCAATAAACACGAAGCAAATAGCTGACTTTTTATACTTTACATGACTGTTTCTCTAATGTTTTCATTATTTGATTCCTTTTTATATAACGCCAATGTTACAAACGAAGAAAAAAAGCAGTTGGTGTACGTAACGAACACAATATTGTACTACATACAAGAAACAATAATTTTATAGAACCATAAATAAACTATTGCATACAAGTTAAATATTGCCAGTGCAAAAGGAAACAAGTAAGGCACAATGAAACTTGGCATGTTTCATTCTTAAGAAAAAGGATTCAGGACGTGCATCATTCCTGCATGTACTTTCTCTTGCCATGTAAATCTCCTTTCGTTTCCTGGATTGGTTTAACTAATAACAGTTTGCTGTTCAAACCTATATTATGAACTTGAATATTCAGCAATTTGGTTTTTAGAAGGGTTGTTTACGTTATCATTTAAATTACGTTGCAATTTCTTAAATCATACATACAAAAATTCCAGTGCGGACTAAATAAATGCTTCTAGAATTAATAATCCAGCCTGGTAATTATTTTTTCTTGCGGAATTAGTGCATTTTTTACACCAGGAAGTTAACATTCATGATAAATACCCACCTAAAACTATATTCGAGGATTAGTCGCTGACAGGCTGTAGTGATGGAAGCAGTGAAGTTGTTCTTCTCTCTTGTTGGGCTGCTTTTGACATTTACAAAATGTGAGTAGAATAGATAGATAGACGTATGTTTGTGCCTCTGTGTGTGTATGTGTATGTGTTTGTGCGTGTGCGTGTGTGTGTGTGATGTACTGAAAAAAAGTCTGGAAATTGTGTATGACGATACGAAATGCAACAGCATCTACCGTTTGTCATAGTTTTAATTTTATTTAAAATATTTCGTTTCATTTGATTTTGATTTTTCCTCAATCATTTTCTTTCACTTTGTCTTATCTTATTTAATAATGGTATTTTATTTATTTATATCCTATGCTTATTAGCGTACGTGATTTACACGATAAAAATAGTTGTTTATTGCGGATGTTATGCCATCCTCTTGAACATTTTTATAATACACTTTCCATATACAGATGAAGTGAATTCCGATTATATGGGCTTATTGTGAAACAATCGTCGAGTAGTTTCATCCGATACATATGGCAACGTTCGTTGTCATTTAGAGTGTTCTTGTATATATTATACTATCTATATTATACTTGTTCTTTAAAGGTCTCTCTCTCTCTCTCTCTCTCTCTCTCTCTCTCTCTCTCTCTCTCTCTCTCTCTCTCTCTCTCTCTCTCTCTCTCTCTAATATACATGTTTATATCTCATTTCATACACTGACTATTTTGTATTGTCAAATTCAAAATTACATTGTTTTCCAGCATCGGAAGCAGCGTCAGCAATGATAAAGTTTGGTGCAAATTTTTGTCTGTATCGATTTATCTTCGTACGATTGTTAAACCCAGTTATGTTCCGCATAAAACTGGTTTTGAAACCTACTTCGGTTTTAATTTGACATCAAGTATGATAAAAGAAGAACAGAATCCACCAATTTTGATGAGTAATTACCTTCTTTCCATATAAACGAGTCGCGTGCGCAAAAGTTTTCCGTAGAGGTACCAAATTTTCAAACGATTCACACGAAATAACATAAGATTTTGTTAGGCTTGAAACTTAGAACATTATATGCATAAACTTAAATTGCTTCATGAAACGGGACCTGGGTTAAATGAATTTACGAATATTGAGCCCAATGACAAACTGTACTGACCAAGGTCACCGACACTGTCAGACACCCTCTCCACCCTGCCTTAAATGAAAGCCTTGAAAACCTTATTGCCATTAAATAATGGCAAATCGTACATACATCAATTATAGCATACATTTTCTAATTATATCGTTATATTTATCGGCGTTTATGATATACTAAGCAGAAATTAATGAAACTTATTGGCGAAAAGAATTCTAATTTTGTCATTCCTAAATTTTCTCGTGTGAAAAATATATCCTTGTAATGTCACATATGGATATATAAGATTTCCCATCATGCAATGAGACACTTGATTGTGTGTGCTTAAGAAAGTTTTACCTACAGCAAGAAAAATGAGTACCTTGTGAGCTAGAAAAATGAATATACAGAGAGTAATTTGTTTGCTTTAAAAACAAATTCTCCATTAAAATTAGTGATTTAATGTTTCCCATTTTTATATTTCTCTGGCTAATTAACAATGTAAAAATATCGTTACGCATATGAATGGTTGCATGCTATTGTTTTAAGGAGAACACGTTCAAACAAGTTTTCAAATAGCTTTGTTCGAGTAAATAAGCTATAAAATATATACTGAATTAATAGAGAGCCTTTCAAAATTCCAAACTGTCTAATTCTCGTTCTCCATTAACAGACCTACGAAATCATGGCACTTTTCGCCTGACTGGGACTTGCCGTAAAGTTAGATAAAAATGTTAGGACGAGTTAAGTAAAGAACGTACGTAGTTCTTGTGGGTGAACACCCGTAACAGCGCACGAATGAACTTAGGAAAATCTTGCGCGATTTTGTTTTGTTAAACGTTTACCTGACATTTATATATCTATGTTATACTTGTATTTTGGATGTCACAACAACAGATTTGACTGTCATTCAATAAAGGGATTTCACTATGAGTTCCTTCCTGTCCTGCTACTGTTAAAAAACTGATATATAAAAGGACTTCGTCAAATGACCGAACAATAATATCAGATTCTGAGTTCGCCAGTTCACAATATTTATATCAGGTCTTACAAATGAAATAAAACTCTTTATTTAAAGATGCAGAATCCAGAACACGTTTACACTACGTCCCTCACGGGCATAATATGGCAGTCCAAAATCTTTTCTCCCGGTTTGTGGGTAAGTGATCAGGTTGCAATTTGCTCTTTGTAAAACAATTTGTGATAATGAAGATTTCAAAACATTTAATGAAATGAATGGTCTTTCTCTTTTGTGTTTGCATTTACCTCAGTTTGTAAAGTGATTCTTCTAGCTATTATAGTTAATAATAATAATAATAATAATAATAATAATAATAATAATAATAATAATAATAATAATAATAATAATAATAATAATAATAATATATAATTATTATTTATAATTATGTTTATATCTCATTACATACACTGACTATTTTGTATTGTAAAATTCAAAATTGCATGGTTTTCCAGCCTCGGAAGCTCCGTCAGCAATGATAAAGTTTTGTGCTAATTCTTGTCGGTGATTATTATTATTATTATTATTATTATTATTATTATTATTATTATTATTATTATTATTATTATTATTATTATTATTATTATTATTATATCTTTCAAATTATGAGGAGGGTTACGGGATGTTAATAGTTTTAAAAATAATAATAATATCTTATTTCTAACTTTCAAACCATGAGGCGGGTTACGGATCCCATTGAATGAATCAAATGAACTGACTGAGCATTTCTACACTTCATTGTTAATATATTTATCTATCACAATTAAGGATTGGATATAGCTGCAGAACAGTGGCAGGGTGAATAATACACTTATAAATGTGTTTATCGTTTATCTTGTAGGATCCATATCCGACAAGTGTCTAACGTGCATCTGCATGGTAAGTATCGCTAGGTCAAACCGGATCCACAAAAATACCGATTAGATGCCTCCCACTTGTTGTCCTTCATAATCGCTTGAAGTGGTGACTATATGCGGCACGATTTCATACAATGGGTCCTTTTTGTTACAGTCAATTGTAGACCTCATTTTGAATGAGAGTTAATTGTTAACTGAAACTTAAACCGGACTGGCAATACATAGAACCCGACCCGTCATGCTCTGTTTACTGTTTAATTTCCATTATTCCATGAGTTTGCAGGGTAATGCTACCTCTTTGCAAAGTAGAGTAATTAAAGTTCCTTTATTATATGGTATGCCAATCTCATATATTATTATTGCATTATTGCATAAAAGAAAAAAAATTGTCATATTCAGTATTGGGTTGCCACCTTGACCGATAGAACTGGTGTATACTAATCAGCTGATGTTCACTTTCCCTGTTTGTAAAATGGCTGGACGGATTAGAAACTTTTTGGTAGGGACAGAAGTAATGTTTTGAATATTCTATATCTGGCCATAATGAATCTATAGAGAGAACTTACAGATATCAATCTGGGCAAATCACAAGTAAAAACTACACCCATTTACTTACTATTTTCATCAAGCGGATACATTTTGACCAAGTCCCTTGAGAAAGTAATGCGGTCATTGAGATTAATACGTCGCAATATATATATATATATATATATATATATATATATATATATATATATATATATATATATATATATATATATATATATATATATATATATATGACGTAATGCAGTGAATTCCGCGCATATTGCTTATGTAGAAATGAAGTGATGGTTGCATTGTGACACAATTAATATAACGACAGCTTTCGTCTAGATGTATCGTACTGGTAATTGTATCCTACTTTTGAAAAGACACGCGCTAAAGTACCTACCTTGTGTATTTACTAAAACAAATATGTGATTTTGTAACTGTGCACATTTGAAGTACTTTTTAAATATGCAAGATAATCAACTAATTTTTCATGGACAAAAAATAACAACCTATTTTTCCATGCTTTTCAGTTTCTTGCTTTGAGAAGTATTTAGAAAGAAAAGTAGCACAAGTCGATGAACACGAACGTGTACATTATTATTTCAACACATGGCCATGAAGAAAAAAATATTTTTCTTCAAATGGCGAAATGATTTATTTTAGGGAATTTTTATCTATGAAAGTTTATATTTTGTTTGTATCTTGACTAAGATGGGTAAATAGCACTCGTCTTAAAAACATTTTTTTAAATGGGGTTTAATTTTGATATGATGCCATCGACTTTCATAAAATTAACGAGATTTCCTTTGTAGTCGTTTCGTAAATAATTCAAAATATTCTGAGATTTTAGGTTCTACCTAATTTTTTAGGCAACTAAAGTATATCAGCCATTTTCACAAGGTTTAAGAATTAAGAATATTGAATGGAAACCACGTTACGGGCTTTAACCCATAAGATGCTATGAGTTAAATCCGAGTTGTAGTCGAACTTACAACATTCTAAAGTAAATATACCTTTACATGCATTCTATTGCTTGTTGAAAATAAAGGTAGAGTCAAGGTGCCAAGCAGTTGGCTGTGTCTCTGTGAACGGAACTCAGACTTGTGGCTTCTACCATATCAAGCTGCAATATTGGAAGGACTGCGGAAGCCCTGGAGGAGGTGAGACATGATGCGAGAAGCTAGAAAAAGCGGGCGGGATGATTAATTTCAAAGGTTACGGTTATCGTATACATGTAATTAGAACAGACAACATCCTTGCGGATAAACACACAGTGTGTGTCGTACACAAGAAAAGAAACAATAATTACATAGAAAATAAATTAATTAACAGGTTAATTTTTTTTATAACTAACTTGCTTTGTTTTACCTATGAAAGAACCACCATCGACACTCATGACTAACATTATTGTTAAATAACATTTAGAACGCAGTCGATTCCACGCTAGATATAGGCGGTTGAACGATGTCATATGATGTCATCTTCATGATGCCTGATATCGGGTGTAGTAATGGAGTTTGTTTCACGGCGTCACGAGCGTGTTCGATACCTTTTAAGGATATAATTTTCTTCCTACGTCGCCTAGGTGAAATTTTAAATTTTCGGTTATAATGAAATTATTAAAGAGTCCACAAGAAACACTTTGAAAGGAAAACTCAAATTTATGGGATAATCTAGAAATAATCCCAATAGTTTACTGGCTACGTTCAGTCACAATCCCGATGTGATTCAAATAACTTCAACATTCTGAAATCACTTGAAGGTAATCGTAGTGATATCACCCGACTTGGCTTACGCTAATTTGAAATGGATGCTTTTCATGGCGTTGTAAAAATATACCTCAAATAAAAATAATAGTCATTTTGAATTACCCTAAAGCCCATAATTGGTGTTATGTCATAACGCCTTCATTCATTACAGTGAATAGATGACGTGTCATCACTAACGGTAACGTAAGCAACAGTTTCAGGATATTGAAACCAAATGATTTCTTCATTTTCGTTTATTATACAGTTGCAAGAAGATGATTCAAAATAAAATAATGCGGGTATTTCGCTGATTACTGAAATGCCGTCAAGTAACTTTTCAACACCTATCATTTTAGTATTTTTTTTTAAAAAAAAGATTTGTTTTTGCATTTCTATTTATCCACCAAAAAAAAAAAGAACAATTTCGGAAGTCTAACTACGATTGCCTCCCAGAATGCTTTCGATGCGAGGCGAATAATAGCTTTCTAAAAGACTTAGAACTAATCTACTGACACTTACCAAATTGGTGAAAAGATCCCTGTAAAATGATAGGTGTTGAAAATTACACTCGACGTCTTAAATGTTTTGAACATTAAAACAAAAGATAAAACCTGTTGGTCAAGTTCTTTCAGTATGTTAACAGATGTACTAGTAGCATGCCATTCAAAAGGTCGAGATCTTTCTGATTACGTTGTCAAGCGCTTCTTGTCCTTTTAACTTTGTTTTAAGATCATCCCCAGGTTTGACTTTCCAAAGTATTGCTAATAAAGCCAAAATGGGTGACTACGACTATGATCTTCATTGTTTGCTGTTATCAACAGACTGAGAATTGGTCAAACGATGGAGAAACAAAATTTTCTCCTTATCACATAATTATTTTAGAACTTTTTTTGCAATCATTCGAGTCGAATGATTTCAATGTAAGTTTAAAAGGAGGTACGTAAATTTCGCTGCTTAAACGGTTGCTGATGTAGGAAGCGTGTCTCAATCAGTCAGTCAAAACGACTATATTTACATAAAGCAGGATTCATATTAGTATCACAATGATGTAATATGCGACTTTTTTTATCAGCGAATCAAATTACTTTTCAGGGTTTAGAGAATGTCCAGATCTGGAGTTTAAAAAAAAAAAACTTCATTTGGTTTTCTTTCTTTACCAAATCCTCGCATGGCACATATTTTACATGGCCATGCAATTAATCTGTTTGAACGGGACAACGTTCACAACAAAACCTGATAGAGAATACACCTTCTACTGCGGGGAAAAAGAATATTGAACTAATGTCTGGCGATGTGCTATTAAAAAATGGGGGGGGTGTATTTTCAGTCATATATTGCATGGAAATACTTGTATGAGACTATATCTCATAGCAAACACGATTTGAGCAAAATAAAAATGACGACTGATGATGAACTACCCGTTTTTGATATGCACAATGGTAATAATATGCGGAATTCTTTTAAAATAAAATTTTATAATTGGTTAGAGACACCAAAGACATAATAGCCAAGGATAATACACCATACTAACCTTGAATTCGTAAGCTACGTCATTCCAAAATGAAGAAATAAATATCGAACTACGATGAATTATAGCGTACAAGCAGTTATTTGCAAACACAGAAATTTACACGTTATTACAATTTCTAATTAAAACTATTTTCTTTGCCTGCATCATTGAAATCTAGTATAGGATATTTGACCGAGCATAAGATTCTAGTTAGGAAAATATGATGATAAATGAAGACATAAATTGAAATTAAACACGCGACTTTCCAGAAATTATTGCTAAATGATTTGCTTGCACTTAAATCAGGATGACATTAGGCATATGAAGTGCAAACGCTTATTTTTTCTGTTTTCAACTGATTTCAGATTGGATGACATGCGCCAAAAATTACACATGTGCCACAACCTGTGTGAGAAACTATATGGCTAGGTACGGTCCCGTCTCTGGTTGTCCGGACACATGCGAAACGTATGCTCGGATACATATAGGAGGTCCCCGTGGATGCAAAAATCCGGAAACTATTCCATACTGGCATAGGGTTCAGAGCTACGGATGTTAGTGACTGAGATCTGACCACGATGTCGTAGACTTACTTTAGGTTAAAACTGAATATTCATCCCGACCTTGACCAGAATTTACAATCGAAGCCAGGCATTCCCATATTGTCCTATGATATCTGAGATGAAAATCTCTCTCTCTCTCTCTCTCTCTCTCTCTCTCTCTCTCTCTCTCTCTCTCTCTCTCTCTCTCTCTCTCTCTCTCTCTCTCTCTCTCTCTCTCTCTCTCTAATATATAATTATTCTTATGATCCCTAAGGTCTTAGAATCAGACTAGTTTATTCTTTTTAATGAATGTATACGAACTATTTACACTTATCACACGGTTCTTAAATTTCTTAAGACTTTAAACCCATATACTAGTAATCACTTAATATCGGTGTTTTGAAGTTACATTAATCCATTATTTACCCAAGGCATAATAATTGGAGTTCGTTGTGTATTCTCCAGGGCGAAATGAGATGGTATGAATGGACAAATGTAAAAGATAATCTGTCATTTAAACTGGAAGCCAGGGCAATACTAGTTTTATACTGAACACAATCGATGTTTAGAAATTGTTTTCTGAACATAATTAAAAAAGGAGAATCAATAAACCCTCAAAGAAATAAATAGTACATGCATACAAAACAGGTAATGTTGTTTTGCTTTCTACCTATTCAAGTTCTGTTTAAAACGGTATGTGGTTGTGTGGTTGTGTGGATGTCTGTAGCACTGGATTATCATGCCTCAGATGATTGCCCACCCAGTTACATTATCCTGACCCCAGGCCAACCAGTCCAAACACTGATCTCTTAATGCGGAGCGACAAGCGAGGCAGCTGTTAGTACCATTTTTTAAAGTTTTTGGTAGGACTCGGCCGGGAATTGTTCGCATGACCTCACGCATCAGAGCCGACCGCTCTAACTACTAGGCCACCGGAGCGATTCTTTTTAAAACGTGCTATTATTTGAAAGAAGATCGTGTCTTATGACACGTTGTAAACATAATCTCACAACTGCTAGAGTCCAAATCAAACGCATGAGTTCAGTCGTTTTGTAAATATCAGTGGCAAGATCCTATATCTTTAACGACCAATTGGACTGGTCAAGCGTCCAGTGGTTAACATTACATTATGCTGCAGTGCTCAGACTGTTCTGGTGTACAAATCTAGAGCAAAAGCTAACATGCATGCAACTCGTTAAAGAACGAAATATAATTTTGATCCCGTCATTATAAAGTAATTTATGTTTAATACCATATCATAGTTTTCCAATTACACAAGATTTTAAAAAGTATAATATTTAATGATAATACCTTAATGATACTTTAAGAGATATATGAACACAGCATCACATCTTTTAGTGGAATACTACTGGTATAAAGAATGAAAATTCCTATAATAGAATATGTTGAAACGGATGATTCATGGATCGACAAAGACAAACGTACCTGCCTGTATCAACTCAAATTATTTAATGTTTCCTTTGAGGAACAAATACATGATATTATTGTATTGTAATGTCTGAGCATGTCTTTATTTGAGGTTATGTAAATCTTTCATATATTTCCAGTACGTTCTTCCTAGGCTCTCCATGTCACTGCAACCAATATTATTTATCATCGTTATTGCACAGCTTAGTAGCTAACCATGGAAGGTGCAAGCATGTCATTATAACGATTCGTATTCTACGTTTTACATGGTGTTTAAATTAACATCCAGTTCAAAGGTGTAGCAGCATCACTCCACATTTTCATGTATGTTTTGCCATTATGGAATGAGATAATATATGAAACGAGTACCAATCGTTTCCTTATTTACGTTACGTGAAATACTAATATATTTTATGCAAGAAGGATATGAAAACGGTCAACATCAGTGTCAACAACTGGGAGAGCTGTGCCTACAACCGCTACGAGTGGCGACTTGCTGTGAGACAAGGCATTCAGAAGGAGAGGAAGGGATAAAAGCAAACCTCGCTACAAAGAGAGCCAAAAGGAATGCGAAACAACAACAGCCTCAACAAGAATCAATCTTCACTTGCAGGAAGTGCAACAAAGATTGTCACGCAAGAGTCGGACTCTTCAGCCACTCGCGACGGTGCAGATAAGGCACCAAAACAGGGAGCTACACCATCGTCTCTCGAAGTCGTACGATGCCAACCAACCAATAACATGTAACAAACTCGGGTTGTTTCGCGATGGGATCTATGTATCATGATACGTATAGTATATCGATAGCAATGGTGATACCCCCACCTCCACACACACACACACACACACACACACACACACACACACACACACAATTAACATGATACAAATGTATCTTTTTGTGAATATATTTAAAAAGGCATTCGTTCAAACTTTTATTTTGTCCTACTGTTATATCTTTTCAGGACAATATGTTATATCCAATTACACACGACAAGTGGTTTCAGAAACTTATTTGTCCAAACTATTTTTTTACTTGTAGTTTTTCCAGTTAAACATCTGCTTCTTGTTCCAGTGTTCAACGTATATAGTGCGAACGAACAGTCAACAAAGTTAAATGAATGCAGAACAACCGACAACCGCGTTCCGTAAAACGCTGTGGAGAGAACAATTAAATGCTTAACAATAAATAATATTAACTAAGCCATAAACGATAAATGTAACACGATAGACTATAAATCATAGATGATAAATCGTCAACCAGAGAGGATATGAATATAAATATTGCACTATAAACGATAATCTATATATGATAATGATAAACGACGTACGATAAACATACTTAATGAAAACACCTATAAGTAAATATAGTTTATCATTTGCAATCAAGAATCATTGTAATTAAAATAGGAATACAATCTGTTTAAAGAATGAAAGAAGTCGTCTTCCTTTAACACAATAGGTAGTTTTAACTCAAATTAATTGGTGTACGAAGATGGCACCCTATTTCTTTTTCTTTTAGTTCAATGTACAAATTTAATAAAATAGTTTTGTAATAGGCGTTCTATAGATCCAAAAGATTAATTATTTGCATTTTGCGGTGAGGTGGAGAGATTAGATGATATCTAGATTTGATGACGGTGCCGATTGTTGTACCAATACACATGCTAAAAGAAGCACATATTTCAAAATGATTGCAAGCTACGATGTTGTAACTTTCTGTTGCTTGAATACATATTTGTTTAGAAACTTTCGTTAACTTCACGACATCACTATATAGCCAGAATGTTTTATGTCGTATACCTGTATACGTTTGGAATGTCAACATTACAGCATCAGTATGACCAGCAGACCTTATGTCATATACGTTTGGACCGTCAACATTACAGCGTCAGTATGACTAGCAGGCCTTAAGTCGTATACCTGTATACGTTTGGACCGTCAACATTACAGCGTCAGTATGACCAGCAGGCCTTATGTCCTATACCTGTATACGTTTGGACAGTCAACATTACAGCGTCAGTATGACCAGCAGGCCTTATGTCATATACCTAGACCATCATCAGTATTTATGCCGTATAAATGAATACATCTGGGCCGTAAACATTGCACGTGAGGCTAGACAATATCATTGATACTATAATTGTCTATACGTCTGGACCGTAAAGATAACAGCATGGGGATATACAAACTGCCTACAAAGATTTTGAAAACAATCATCACTTTTGTGCACAGCTACGAAAGAAAATTCTCAGTTAAGGAAACCCAATACTGGCTTAGAGTTTAAGGTCGTAGCAAGGGGATGTAAATTAGTTAAGCCAACAATTTTAGGCAGTTTTTTTTTTACAAAAAAACAATACCTGTCAACAACTGTTAAACTTTCAGTGTCCCCCTAATAAAATTGTGTCAAAAAAGATTACCCACATACAAAATAACTATTTTATACGGCTGGCCTTTATACTAAAAATAAAATTATGCAAATCAAAAGGTCAACAAAAAAATTTTAATGCAATTTTTAATTTGTTTAACAGATTTCAAATTGACTATAACACTTTAAATTCAGGAAAATATCGAGACTTAATATTCCTATTTTACATTTTTTTATTAAATGTATGTTAAAGATAACATTGTTGACGTCAATTTATCTTGAATTCCCTCTCACCTAGGTCAACAATTGTCAAACTTGTTCAAACCCCCTCCCCCATTTTGTTGACATAATTAATAAACGACCCCCAAGAGATATATGCATCGTCACATGTTTTTATGCTGCATTGTGTGGTTTGTACATTTTAAAACAAACAATGATATTTTGTCAAGATATGATTCAGTTTCACGCGATAATTAGACACAATACTGTCTTAATGACAGGTCCCTATCTTTAAAAGTTAAATGTCACGGCAATGTAAAGCAAGGGTAAATCTAATTTTCTGGGTGACCTGTTCCCGTGTATGTTCGGACACTTTTTGCATTGATGCTGTTCATCCTGCATATTATAAATAGACTGTGTCATATATTATAATGTGACCCCTAATTGACATTATGTTCATCATAGTTAAGCATAAAATTTTGCTACCAGTCCACGCAATGACTTTAAAGAATGCTATACAGCTTCATTATTGTCTGGTCTCGACAATTTTAAGCTACTTAAGGCATAATTTGTTTTCAAATTTTATCCAGGTATAAATCATGGCTTGATGGTGTGTCCCATGCATAGACAAGTACCTATGCAAAGACCAAAATAAAAGAAATATTTTAAATTTGGCTAGTTTCCTTTAATTGCCTATATTTTTATAACTATTATGGATACGATGTTGCAACTTTAAGTTGGTATACATAATGATGAGATGGTGTAACATACGGATCAGTCATGTCTCGGGTTAGAGAACAAGTTTAATCAAATGAAGGATCTCTTTCACAGAATTACGTGCAATATATTTACATCTTAGATTCCAAATTTTATTTAACGGCAATGCAAATTGGATCTGCACTGTCACATAATAAACATTTCTTTCTTTCTAACTGTACAAGACGCACGTGTAATTAGAATCTGCATACTATCTGAATTATCAGATGTCTGCTAATTAATGAAAACATGTAATAAATATTATAATTATTGATACTTAATTAAAACCAAAAATGTTGTCGCTGGTTTGCGACATCGTTGTATATATACTAAAAAGTACACAATGTGTTCATTTTTGTGGGAAATCCTCCCAGTATTTAAAAATATATATCATACCAACATCATGATGATAATAATAATAATAATAATAATAATAATAATAATAATAATAATAATAATAATAATAATAATAATAATAATAATAATAATAAAGAGCATTGGGCGTATACAACGGAAATTAATGCTTTCGTCAGGTAAAGAGATTATAATTATAATGAGAAACTTTCTAGTAGACAACTGTACACTTTAAGGAAAATCAATTAGGATCTCGTTTATTTTCTGTAAGTCGTTGACAATAATAATGTTGCTCCGTTATCATGGAGATTTTTTTAAGGTATCTTCGTTTTTTGTTTCGAGTCTAATCCTATTTTTTTCAGCAAAAATAACGGTCATACATAGTGACCAGTATAACGGATGAATGAAGAACACCGAAAAACATAGGGAAGAATCACCGACTCATAAGATGCTACTGGCAAGCTTTCTCACATGTTTACATTGGCCGGGACGGAGACTCAGACCCACAAGGACAGTGGTAAGATGGCAGATTTTAATCACAATCATCGAAAGGGTACACAGGTTACATTCACTTTGACTTTCATAACTGAAACCAATGTGCCTATTTGCCAGCCCAGAGACGTGTATATTTAAACTCTGCATGGAAAGTTGTATTTAAAGTTATATTCGAGTTCCTTTTAAGCTTAAATACACGATTTTAGATAACTAGTAATATTATCATTTAAATGGGTGTGTTTGTATGCCTGTATGAATTTTGAAATGTATATGTATATTTATTTGTCTGCATAGATGTATCTTTCATAAAGGTAAATTCAATTGTACTGGCTATTGACGATATAGATGTATCTTTCATAAAGATAAATTCAATTTTATTGGCTACTGACAGTATAGATGTATCTTTCCTTAAAGGTAAATTTAATTTCATCGGCTATTGGCTCTTAAAGAGCTCTAGTGACCTAAATATTACGTCAGTACAAGCCGACTGTAAAAAATAAAACATGTCTATTTTTTATTGTGATTTTTGGGGGAAAAGTGAGCTACCTTTTCTTAAGAAAAGTACAAGAATGTAGCAACATGACTAAGTCTCTTACTCTAAAAATAATTCATGAACTTATTCACTTATGCGCATGCTTATTACCAGCCCGCCGTCGAACATATACATTTCCAATGATTAAAGATATACAATGCATATGCTATCCATTTCAACTAAAAAAGTACTCAAACATTCGAGTCTGAATCTAGTAAATGATTCCATAGCTCGCATCCACACAGAGTGTAACAGTCCTCAACAACCGTTGTAAACATTAATTATCATGTCAAAAACATAGACTAATGTGATCTTGAACAGCTAAAGGGCGACTACTGTGCGATATACGAAAATATAATTTTTTATGAGATCCATTAGAGGCATTGTGAAAACTCCATAAAAATAAAAAAATAAAAAGTCTGTTCTCTTTATTTCAAATCACTTTTCTAAAATTTGCTTCTGATACTGTTTGTACATGTATTAAAGCTGGATTTCAGAGAGTGAGTAATATTAGTGTTGCAGTCAGTATGACCACCGAATCATAGTTTACTCATCAGTATTTACCTTGATCAGTCACCACATAAACAATGCTTAGGCAATAAATTTTACAAGCAAAATATAATCAAAGTCATTGAAGCGTGAAAAATGGGCCATGGGGATAAGGGTGCAGTAATCGTCAAGATTCGCCCCGTAACACGATATACGATTTAGGTATAACAGTATGTATACAGGATGGAAAAAAATGAGCGGATTCAAAGAATACAAATAGCAATTTACAAATAATATAGAAGATATTACAGTCGGGACATTCAACCCACGTATGCCCCTTTTCCCAGGTATACGTTCCATGACCAGACTCCCTGCTGTTAGAGAGGGCCCATGAAGAAAGACTGGCCGAGTTACAATGACGTTGTACACATGCATTGTCTTTAATATGTACATGCCGACAAACTGAGGTGGTACACTCTTTGTAGAGGCGAGCTTACTTTTAAAATGGGATTTTCAGATGACCAAGTATCAATAGGCATTTATGTACAATACGTTAATCGAAAGCATACTTCTTCACCAGGACGTAAACTGAATTAATGAACGAGGAATCACCAGCATCACAAAGACAGATAGCCGAATCAAAAGGCATCCTGTAGTAAAAAAAAAAAAGTAGACGAGGTAAATATTAAATTTTCAGCATAAGAAAATTCTTTATTTTCTTCTAGTAATGGAAATCTTCATTAATTAAAAACAAATGTAGACTGTAGACTTGTACTAATAAATTGCTAATATTTGTCAATCAGTAACAAATCATAGTTCAGCTATTAAGATCACAAAATCTGGACGATCTCTCTCTCTCTCTCTCTCACACACACACACACACACACACACACACACACACACACACACACACACACATATACACACACAAACACACACATACAAACACACACACACACATACATACACACCATTTTTCCGGTTTTCCCATTTTTCATTTTCATTCCAGATACCACAAATACAACTCCAATTATTATTACAAGATCTGCATAATGCAAAACAAAAAAAATGATTTATACGTTTATATTAATCTATCGATAAAATGGCGGATTAACAAATCTTAGTTCAGCTATTAAAATCACAACATTAGGATGATCCCTCTCTCTCTCTCTCTCTCTCTCTCTCTCTCTCTCTCTCACACACACACACACACACACACACACACACACACACAAACACACACCATTGCATCCGGTTTTCTCATTTTTCATTTCAGATACCACAAATACAACTCCAATGAATATTACATCTCCATAATACAAAAAACGATTCATACGTTTATAATTATCTATTCGATAAAATGAAGGATTAAGATTACGTGACAATCAGATGAAGATATGGAAATCTAGCGGGTGGACAAAATGCACACATTCACCAGCAATTAGTCAGCCAAATAATAATAATAATAATAATAATGATAATAATAATAATAATAATAATAATAATAATAATAATAATAATAATAATAATAATAATAATAATAATAATAATAATAATAATAATAATAATAATAATAAACGGTAGAGAGAATAGCGTAGCTGTAACCCGACAGACAGACATGATGACAAACACATATAGGCCAAAACAGTTACTGAGACATACGAACTGATATCGGGTAAACTGATGGAGAAAGACAGTCATATTTGTTGTTTAACACATAAGCAGAAAGTGGGCAAAATGGAATAAAGTCGCTGATTTGCACATGTAGAGACAGAACCAAAGATAGACGAAGGTACAGACCTGAGCCACTGCTGGTGATCATCATGGTCCCATCAATCCAGAGATAAGTTGATACCTTGGTCTGAATTATGTCGTTAGTTTCATCATTCACGTGCTTCCTTTTCCTGCCTGAAGAGCATTCCTACAAGTACACCTGAGTGTAGTTAATGCTTGCACACCTGGGGTTAAGGAATCTTACAATTGAATTGGAGTGTAATCAACATATGCTTACCTGGGATAGATAAATCCTACGGGTGAACCAGAGCTTAATCAACGGTTGCATACCTTGTGTGTAGCAGTCATACAGATGAACCAGAGTGTAATTAACAATTGCATAGCTGGGGTGTAGCAATCCTTCAGGTAAACCAGAGTGTAGTTAATGATTGCATACCTGGAGTGTAACAATCCTACAGGTGAACCAGAGTGTAATCAACAATTGCATAGCAGGGGTATAGTAATCCTATAAATAAACCAGATTGTAATCAATTATTGCATACATGGGGTGTAGCAATCTTTCAGGTGAACCAGAGTGTAGCCATTGATTGAATATCTGGAGTATAGCAATCCTACAGGTGAACCAGAGTGTAATCAACAATTGCATACCTGACCTCTACTTTAATTAGTCTCCAGCAGCGGTTGTAAACATTATCATTATAAAGAAAACAAGATCATGCTAAACTGATCTCGTTCATTACTGTAACTAACCAGTTGTATTGTTGTCTTTATATATTTCCATTAGAACTTTTGATCAGTTGAAAAATGATTAAAATTTGAACTTTTAATTGCCACGATATAGCCAGTATTATTCCTAGATATTTTGAAAACGCACCTACCCACTCAGATGCAATTCCCTTAAGTACCAGCTGTGAAAGAACATATATGACGCAAAAAGGACAATCTTGTTTATCATAAAATGAATAGATACTATAAATAATCGATTTAGACAGAATTAATGATATGTTAGTATTAAATAAAATTATTGACCTTAAACCTGCCTGACAAGTTGTCCATTCTTTGAAGCCCGATCTGATTACATGAAAGTTACACAATTTGTGTAAGCTTGCGACGATATCGCGTATCAACACGTGCCATAATTAATCGCTGCAAGCGAGGTCTCGTAGAGAATTATGCCGCATGCGGTCCACAGATCACTGTAAGTTTTCATACGTACATCTACAAGTAACCTGTTGCGGGTAACAGCATTGTATATCACGAGAAACTGTCTCTGAGTTTTGTTTAATAGTATGCAGATTTTTCTTTTTTTCAGGATGGCGGATAGTGAAAGATCTAAAAGCTAAGTGTTTCAAAGAGACAACATACGGAATCAAATACTGTTGATCCCTCTTGACATAAAATCAAAACTAACAAGTTCTGGTATCAATTGTACGTAAAACTTACCGAATCACATAAGGGTGATCCCACTTGACACAATTTCACTGTGCATAGTAGAGTCAGGTAAGGACTTTCGAAAAACCTGAATGCATAGAAATTCGTCCATATATCCCAGCCTTTTGTCAGGTTAAAATCACTTGTTAGGTCTGGATCCAAAGAACACCTGAATGAAGGAATGAATGAATGAATGAATGAATGAATGAATGAATGAATGAATGAAGGAAGGAAGGAAGGAAGGAAGGAAGGAAGGAAGGAATGAAACACTGCAGAGGTCAAGAAAGCTGGAACTTGCACTATCTCACTCTTCTATAGCTCGAAACGTGATTTACCATTAAATGTAGGTGATTGTAGAGCTCTTTGCACATTTACCATCTTTATTTCAATGCATTAATGGAATTCACAACTTAAAATATGTAAATGATTTATGTGGACTTAATTTAATAATAGATTAGAAATTTAATCCATTACTAGAATCAATATGCGATTGCTAAAGAAATAAATGACGCCCTACATTGAAAGAGACACTAATAGGGACACAATTTAACATTTCCTAAAGATGTAATGCGGTCCTAATATGCTGAACTAATTTCTTACAACTAAAGACTTCGAAAATGCCTGTAATGAAACGGTATATCGTGAGCCATACGATAGAAAAAGAATAGGGCCAAATTTTATTAATTGAATGCAGGACAGGAAAACCAACACCTGATAGACACATTGGACATTCCGCTCCTGGGAAGACCAGCTATACCACAAATTCTTGCTACCTTGAACATAGACAGACTTAAGAAGAAATTGGTGGAAAAGAAGGGTTCTGTATAATTCACACCAAAGATGCAAACCCTATATTGCCATAAGAATCCATAGAAACAGGCGTTAAACGGTGATGATAACGGAACCGAAAACGATATTAAGGAAAATCAAGCAGAAAACAAGATTTACATATTACCAGCTTTTCTGTAGAAATAAAGTTAAAAACAACAATAACAAGATAAGATAAAAATTTTAAGTAAAAACATACGACGCAAGATTGGCCACTCGCAGGGATACGATGTACACTTGGGAGCGCGAAATATAGAAAGGACAGGCACAAATAATAAAGTCTTTTCATCTCCCTACTTTCATTTCTAGTGAAAAAATCTGGTATCACGGTTGAATCTTTCACCAAAAAGGCAGACATTGTGGCACCAGATGCCACAGGGCACAAACACTGCTCAGAAAAGAAAGAAAAAGAGAAGAAAAAGAGAAAAAAATAAAAAAAAAAACCCAAAGAAACAAAAGATGTAAAAGAAAAAGACCGTTTTTTTTTCAAGCGCAAATGAATAGGAGAGAAAAAAAACAATTCTAAATGAGAAATACCCAAAATTAAAAGGGGAATAGCTAAACTATATATATATATATATATATATATATATATATATATATATATATATATATATATATATATATATATATATATATATATATATATATAACAAAGCCTTCGAGCAATCTGGACGTTACAAAAAGTACATCTCTAAAGATCTAACCATCCATATATGAGAAGGACAGAGATATCCACGAATAACATCACAATGTAAAAGCATTGATCTTTTTCAAAACCCTGGGTATTTTACCATATATCGGCGGGTTTCTATCAATTACCCAAAAGATTCATCTAAAATAAACCAAGAATTTATTGAAAGTTTAATACTTCTATTGAAATCAAGAGGAAATCTTTTAGAGAACTACTTTCCACTTAATCATTTTCTGATTGCACTGTACACTTCCTTTCATACAAGTAAATTAAGCGCAGATCAAATTCTTCTGGGACATAAGAATTCATTGTTACGATGTAATGATTTAACATACTCGTAGTACAGTGTACCCGTCAGTGTCTTTCATAAAAGACAGTAAGAGCACAGTACAGGTCAAGGAATTGTACTTTGTTTATCGGAACACTGACTTGTGGTATATTTGCAAAGAAAAGAAAATACCAACAACCCTTATAGTGTCAAAAGAGGAAGATGAGTATTGTTTAAATCGGTGTAGTTGCAAATGAAAATATTTACATAATTTTTACATAAGAAACTACTTCAATTTTGTTAAACATTACATTTTATATAGTTTAAACAAAATTATTATTATTATTATTATTATTATTATTATTATTATTATTATTGTTATTATTATTATTATTATTATTATTATTATTATTATTATTATTATTATTATTTTATTATTATTATTATTATTATTATTATTATTATTATTATTATTATTATTATTATTATTATTATTATTATTATTATTATTATTATTATTATTATTATTATTTTTATACGGTAACCAACAAGTTATGATAAAATATATTTATTTTGAAAGTGAAAGAGTTCATGAAATCTTCAGTCAGAAATAAACTATATTTCATCTTTCGAGAAAAAACAACCAGATGCAATTAGATTTTCAACAGTGTTACAAATAGACAATACATGACAACAAGTCTTCTAAACATGCATGCAATTAAATTTTCCTAAACCATTTAAAAAAAAACACTGTCAAAAATCTTTACCAATACAGTCAAAAAATAAAATCTTACCCGTTCGCTACAAAGGTGACAGATTTCCCCTTCTGTTCCGTACCGGAGTATGCTGTACAGTTTAGTGGCAAGAGATCATAAAACCCAGCTGAAATATGGAAACATCTGCATTAGAAAGCCTCCCTGATACAAATAATCAGACTGCACTTCATATAACGGGGTGAGAACTAAAATCGAAATATCTCAGTGAACCTCCTCATTAGACATAAATAATTTTCGACTGAAAATATGCAATTATATCTCATTAACAAATCGCATAAGATAACATTGGCTTAGGATCATCATCATTGTGAAAATGTTGTTTGTTTGTTTGTAATCTGGCGGGGAGGGGATGAATAATAAACTTAACGTTAATTATAAAATACTCGCTATTCATTTGTATAGCTGAACTGGTAATAAATGGTTATAATATAGAAAAATATATGTAGCAATGAGCTAAACTTACGTATTTAATCGATATTACTAAAACATGTAATGCTGGTGACTGTTCATCTATGGATGTAAGGGTACATTATTCACAGCTACTCCAAGTTGTCTGACTTGCTGATTTTAAAGAAATCACCCAATACATCACCTTGAAACACACAATTTCAAGAAACTTACTGAATAATAAAATAAAGGATACTCGTACCTCCTTTGCAAAGTTTCATAGTAGGAGAGGATACATAAATCACGCCAAAAACTCTTGTGGTCAGGAGCTAGGAGTAAAACTTAACCGAAGTCTGTAAACGGTCATACTGATTTTCTTTGGTTGTTCGGTAATGGTGTTGTTCTGATAGAAATGCATATCAGCATCAATTCTTGAATCTATCATTAACAGTGCCCTAGGAGTAAGCATTGAACACAAACTACAACCCTTTGTAACCATACTTTATAATCATGATTCATAGCCTCACTAATTTTCATGATTCTTTACATGATATTATGTGAATAGCATTTAAACATACGCGGCCATGAAGAAAACGCAACAAATGACCTAAGCCAGTAAAATAGGCAATGTAGGTCACAGTCATCTTTTTAATATATATATATATGTAGTTTCAAAAGAGATGTATGTACACATCTGGTGTAATGTTTCTTGTATGTATCTATCATGTACAGTTAAAATACAAAAATAAAACAAATATAACGAGGCAAAAATATGGGTCAATTTATCACCGCTTGCAATGACGGTGCAGCTTTCAATTTTATGCTTTCCATCCCAAAATTTCATGAATCTATGCATAACAGTTTTGCACACAGGCTGCAAACATATTTGATCATGAACTAAATGCCGAAAAGCGTAATACAACCAGTAAACTCAGCCTTTTTTATTCTATGGTGTCGCTAATCATTATGTATAGCAATTCTAGCACGAATAGTAACAACAAAACATAATAACCAAAGTCATTGAAGAGTGAATACATGTCACGGCGACCTACTTTTATAATGAGAGAAATATTTATCAACATACATCAATCCGCTCACAAGCGTACAACTCACAATTTTACTAAAGTCAGTGAAAAGTGAAAAATGGAATACAGTGATATGCTTTTAGGATCATAGTATAGCAGTCGTAAAGATACATCCCTCACCATGATTCACAATTTGTTCTCTAACTTTATGCCGGTTGATGCGTAAGGATCAGTAATGTGCACAACATGCAAAACATCCAAGTAAGCTCAGAAATTAATAGGATCCAGTAAAATGCGAAATTTGAGAAACAGTGACCTCCTTCGTTACAGATGTATTGCTATCAAAGGTTTATATAATCGTTTCGTCGCAGTGACCTACATATGTAAGGACGTGTTGTAAAACGGTCCGATTTCTCAATGTTTAGAATCAGTCCTAACCCTAACAGAGTCAATATCGATCAGCTGCGGGTCACGTGATACAATAAAGACAGTGGTTGTGCTGAAACTAGTCGTCGAAGTACTGGATGAACGGATTCTCCATGTACCTCAGATGTGCATCTATTACCCCCACAATTCTAGAGAAGACATGTAGCGCTGAGGTTAGACGGAACGGCATGGTTCGGAATTGAAATACCAATATGTAGATTTCCGCAGCGTGAAGATTGTTCGAAACTGCCCAGTCGGCCGATTTGACATCATTTACTAACTGAAGTCGCACTTTGAATCTTTCAAATTTCCTCTATCAGAAATTTATCTAGTGGGTAACGATTCGTTATAAAGATTTAATTGACCGACATTTTTGTAAACCAGAAATATCCAGATGGAAAGCTGTCGACTGGATGCTCTGAACCCTCTCCAATGCTTCAATCTGAAGAAAGTTATTACCCTCTTCCTTTACTTTTAATACGTTCGATTGACGAAAGAGGATGGGTGTCTTCAAAAGAGGGGATAGTTCTCTGAAGCATCTATTTCCTCTTTTCCTATAACAACGGACCCACCTATCCGATCTTCCGTGATGTTCGACAAGGCCTCTGAAAAGATGACTAATCCAACATCTACGTCTATAAATGGAAGCGGTATCAACTCTTGCGAGGTGAAGTGTTCCTCGAGACAATACGCTGCCTCTCGCCTATTTGAGAACGGGGGAGGCAAATTTGTACTTTTTGCCGTGCCCTTTTCTCTCCAATTTCTCCATTTCGTTTATTTAGAGAAGTTATGGGGAAATATTTACTCTATTGTTGCAGTCGTGTAGTTGTGTATATTTTTGTTGGATTTGTGGTTGACCCCAACTCGACCAGGTTGTGTATATACCAGGATTGGATGGTACGACGGACCAGTAATCGATGCAAGGGACACATGTTGTTGGTCCATAAAATCTTGGTAGATAACGTTGGGAATAATAGTGGAGTCTTAGCTAGAGCCTCGAATAGCGGTTACAAGCAACGTGAGATGATATATCAAACTGAAGGAAGCTGCTGAAAACAGTTGAGTGTGAAACTTTGATCATTAATAACCTGATATTTTATTCTAAGACATCTGAGGACTTTGCAGAGAGCTGAGCAAAGGAACCCCTTGAAATGCCCAATTGTGGATCAGCAGCGTTGGAGTTGGGGGTGGAGGGGAGGGGAACTTCACTGGCAAGACAAATGAATAAGCCTTGTAGTTTTAGTCTGATATTGAGGTCTCAATGTAGTCAGGAGGACGGACCATCGTTTATTTCGTACTGTCGATCATTGACTGTTGTTCGGCCGTTGCACACACCTTCTCCGACCAACCAATAGTGAAGACAAAGGAGCAGGTCTAGTCTGGGTATTGCCTAGAACTATTTTTTCTGATCAAGAGGCAGTCTGTACTGTCACTGGAACACCCGAGACTTAGGACACGTGTAAGACAAAAGAAGATAGACTTCGTTGAAAGCCATATTTAATGACCATGTCTCCTAGTCCTAGACAAATTGTGACACGTGGTAAGAAGGATTTGAAAATTATCGGAGTGGGTTGTGTAACCTTTCTTCCGGAAATTCAGTAAATTCATGGGAATCTAAGAAAATAGCCAAACCATAATCATTTTCCTGTTCCAAACTTTCATGAGATATAGGGAAATGGATCAGAGTGATCCTTTGCCTGAAGCCGGGAAATAAGACGTAAATACTGTATATCATGTGATCATCAAACAGATGCAGACTACAACTTTAGTAAAAATGCAATATTTGTTGGCATCATTGTTTATTTTTTGTAAGTTGTGAGACATAATAAGGCAGACCCGATGATATGTACCATATAGCTTGAATTATTTCCAGAGCAACGGTTCTAGTCATTTGTGAATCTTAGGATTTGTTATTATTTTTAATTATTGTTATTTTCCTTTTGTCCAAACTGCAGATATCGTAGCTATCTGACTTAAAATATTGCTAAAGCTATTATAAAAGACCAAATCGCGCGCACACACACACACACACATACACACACACACGCACACACACGCGCACACACACACACGCACACGCACACGCACACGCACACACACACACACACGCACGCACACACGCACACACACACACGTACGCACACACACACAACACTGTATTTACATATAGATATTTATTTACTTTTGGAAGTGCGATTTATTTTACAACTTGCTAGAGTGTTGCTTCAACATCGTTGCTTAAAGTCGTGTTATAACATTCCTACGACCTCCTGGAAACTTGAATAAACTATTGAAAACAATGAAGAAAGGCTACTTGTTTGTAAATGACGTATGCCCTTCTACTGCCATATATATATATATATATATATATATATATATATATATATATATATATATATATATATATATATATATATAAATCTTTAATTAAACATTATAAATACAACATAATAAATCTATGTAGGCTTTTAACCAGTACAATTTGTACTTTTAAAGGTTTCAAAATAAATCAGTTTGAAAAAGTGTTATGCAACCTGTACTTGATAAAAATGCACAACAGCATGCCTGATATATTTGACTGGTCTACCTCTAATAATATTAATATGTGCAAAATCATACGGATTAAAATGTTTTTCAAAAGAGTTAGGCTCTACAGTTACCAAATCGGTAATTAGTTTATTTGTTTTGCAGGAAACTTGATTCTAGAAATCAGTACGTATTTTCTTACCTATTCCCATTTTTCGGTTAAAATTTAGCTACAGATTCAAGATGTTTCTTGAATCGAAGCAAGTCTTTCATTTGTTCAATATGAGGTTTTCTAAAGATCACAAGTATGGTGTTACGTGTCTAGGCGCGTACAAAAGTAACAACGAAAAGAGTGAAGCCAACAAGCTTTGCAAAATTTAGCAAAATAATTTAATTACCTTGAAATGGAGGTAAGGATATGAAAAAGGACTTAGGATTTATGAATCAAATCCCAAACACTAATATAAAAATTACAAATATAAGCAATATCACTACAAAGTACTAAGTGAATCAAAGTGCGAATATCGATGAAGTTCCAAGATGGAAGGCGATAACGTTTTCGATAACCCGTTTTGTGCTGTCGTGTCAACAGTTCCTTGTTGAATCACCATTAATAATATTCCGGCTTTAGAATTCCGAATAATTTTCAGTAAATGTCTTTGTCCAATAATTCTGATGAGCACAAGATAAAGTCTCCAGGGAAAATAATTATTAATTTCGAAAATAGAAAAATAAATTAAAAAAAAGGTGGCAACAACAAAATAAATAACTGAGCTCGAATGTACGAATTACAACTGACCAAAAACATTATGATACGTCACTTATCTCCAACTGAAACGCAAAACGAACCACGTGATAGGGTCAAGTAATCACTTCCTTTAAAGAGACGTATAAATTTAATATGTCAATTATCACGTAGGCCATGAGCGGATTCGATTTAATGAACATATCTTACTATAAGATTCAATAATAAATGTTTTCTACTAAAGTATTTTACAAAAGGGCTGAAACTGGCTCTAAGTCTAGGTCATCAAAGGATACAATGTTCCAAACTACAGTATGTTTATCAGGTTTAAGGAACTGAACTGAATTTTCTGGAATAATATCAAGTATAATGAATAAAGTTATCATTACAATAAAATGTAATGAAATAAAAATAAAATATAAAAGAATTTAAGCCTAACACACAAGCAATTAAATTACATATACTTAACACTAGACGGCAGGTGAATTGTTCCTTTACCATGATATCGTATTTTAAAAAATACTTGGATATTAGGCTGATGTACTGGCATTAGTCATTCCATGATCAATATACAGATTAAGAGAAGGAACTTTAAAATCAATTGATTTTGTATAGCGAAATTGATAGTCCTTTACAGCTTGATATATATTCTCTCCTTTATATTGAAGCAAAATGACGCGACCTTTCACAAGTTCGATGTGTTCCTTGTCACACTCGCGAAGAATCCAAAAATAAATATGCCAACAATGGCTCACAGGAAGACGATTCATGACTGTGAGGTACAAATCTACCGGAATGTATTATTTTTCTGCTCTAAACATATGTTAAGAATACAAAAGACAAAAGATCATAGAATAGTATCCTGACAAAAATTGATTGGTTTTTCAGTCATGTCGGCCTCATGGCATAAATATGGAAACGGTGAGCTCATGGTGGGAGAGGGGTAAGGATTGGGCTTTTTTGAAATGGAGAAATCAATCTGATGTTTAGCTTGATGGTCATAATAAATTCACTGTAATTTCTTAAACATTAAATCAGGGGTTACCAACCATTAAATCATGGGTTCCCAAACATTTCATACGCGACCATAAAACAAATGTATTTAATACAGCAGTAATTTCTCCAAAATCTAGCACCATTTGATGATTATATTGACTAATGAATATAGAGGAGCTTTAGTGACGTGTGCATAATGGGAGGAGCATTTTCCCCGGCATAACGATCTAAGTAATTTTGTTTAAGACATTCTTGAATAGTATTGGATGTAACAAAATTATTTTATTCGGAGAGATCTGAACCTGCCAAAACTAATTTTTCTCCCTGTCAGGCACTTTCAGCACTATTTATTTTCCGTTCCAGTCGGTCACTTTGGATACTTCTCTATCTGTATGTATGTATGTATGTATGTATGTATGTATGTATGTATGTATGTATGTATGTATGTATGTATGTATGTATGTATGTATGTATGTATGTATGTATGTATGTATGTATGTATGTATGTATGTATGTATGTATGTATGTATGTATGTATGTATGTGTGTGTGTGTATGTGTGTGTTTAAGATGCAGAAGTGGACTTGCACTAAAAATAAACTATTTTACGTTTCACGATTAATAATTTAAAAAATTAAAAGCAAGTTACTCTGACAGGTGTGCAGCTTAAACAGGTTAGTCCAAATAAACTGCACGACATAAAATAATTACAACTTTAGGCAGCAAGTTTATGGGGTGGGGAGTCTTAGAATTAAAAATAAAGCAAGTGTATGGTGTGTATCTTATTATTGATGATGCATTAGTTTTAACTTCCAAGATAAAAAATATAAAATTAAATGATATACAAGTCCAAGAAAATCGTGAAAATATATGTATTCAATAGGGCAATAATTTCTCCATGAGCAAAATCTAGTACTAATTAATATTTGTATGTATTTAATAAGAAAAATAAGGTCTAATGCAATCTTGCCTAACCCATATATACAAAAAATTGCTTTGCTTTCCATTGTTCTGAATATTTGGTACGCTATAACAACTACTAAAGAACAGAAGGTCTGCAAGGCTTTGTGTGATTATTTATGATTAAGAAATACATCAGTTGTTATTTTATGTCTATTATAGCAAGACTGGCGCGAAAGTCAGTCCCAAATAAAAACACAGTTTTACATTTTAAATGGAAACAAAATAGGTGTCAGAGGTAATGAACCGTACTGATCGTCATTTTACGATTTATTTAAACAAAGTTTCCAGAATAAATATTATACTTAGAATCATCGAATGTTATCTCTAATTGCATAATTTTATATCTCTCATTTTCGGCCGTCAGTCTGAAAGGGGTTTGTTAGCCATAATATCTCTAATCCACGAAAACAGTTTCCATAATGGAGATAAAAAGCACTGACGTTTTAATCGACGCTATCTTTGCTAAAAGCAGTCAAGAATAATGAATATATACATAAGGACGATCGAAGGATCTCTTTTTCTGTGCGAGTTTTATTTGAATATGATTAGGGGTCCTTTCATTTAATTCTCAATTCTGATGGTAGATGGGGCAATAGGTCAACAAGAATTTAGCAAATCGCCATGTATTGCTTGATCAATCATGGCTTCAACAAGCAAAAATGTTCCTCAAAAAGACTTATGCTCAGCAGGCTGAAAATAATTTACACGAATCCAAGAAAAAGACAGTGTCTGTACTTTCACTACCAACTACTGAAACCATCTCAAATTGTCTTGATCAATAACAAGATTATTAGATTATCTGATCTGGCGGCTATAATGGTTCAGCAAAAGCTCTACATCGAAATTATCATCTGTAAATGAAGAGTGGCGATAACAAGATTTTCAAGATGACAGCCATAGCACTCAAACTGAAGGTCAGATCATCACAATTTTCATTTAGGACCAACTAGACATCATAAGAAGTTCTATGGTTAAAACCCCGTGTCTATAGGACTATGTATGTATGTAAGAGGAGATGTTGGGACAAGATTTTCAAGATGGCTGCCGTAAATGAAATCTACAATATTAGGTCGGCATCATTTTTATTTAGGCTCAACTAGATGTCATAATGAATCTTGGAAGAAAAAAAACAATCGATATCACCATTATTTTTACGATGGCTGCCATGTTGGATTTCATGGATGTTTAATTTGGTTGCAACAGCAAAGTTTTCATTTCCGATCAGCTGGATATTATAAGAAAAAATTCAGAGAAGACCCCATATTCAAACGGATTACCGATACAAAGATTTTTTTAATATGTTAATAAGATTATAGCGGCTATATAAGATGTCCGAGTGGCAAAATTTTCGTTTTGCACCAACCTTACCATAAAATGAAAATTGCGTTTATGTCTATGAAGTATCGCGATGATATTTAGTTTACGAGTAGCAGCAGTAACAACCTTGAGCCAGCCGGTTTACGGTCTTCTGCTCTAAGACTAGTAGGCCTGAAAACCATGAAGGTTGTTGTTGTTGTTGTTGATGGGCTTAACGCCATTTTTCAGCACACGATAGGCTATTTATGGCGGTCAGTATTAATGGTGGAGGAAGAAACCGGGATATCACCGGATAGAACCACCAACCCACGAGA
Organism: Potamilus streckersoni; assembly: GCA_016746295.1. NCBI lineage: Eukaryota > Metazoa > Mollusca > Bivalvia > Unionida > Unionidae > Potamilus > Potamilus streckersoni. The sequence continues at coordinate 1,222,178 of JAEAOA010002242.1, forward strand.
AGCTACTGGCAAGCTTTCTCACATATCAACATTTACCGAATCCTAGACTCGAACTTACGCAGACAGAGGTGAGATGGCTGTGATCCGCAACGGACAGCGCTTTAGACCACTCGGCCACTCGGGGCACCTTTCAACATGTTTGGAGCAACGGAACAAATGCATAACCTTAACGTAATCTATCGAACGTGAAAAGTACATCGCTTTGACCTACTCTTGCACATGGCGAATAGTACACTCCAGGATGAATATACCAATCACGTTTTATACGCAATAAGGTGTCAGAGTTATCGAGCAAAATGCAAAACTAAACTAAACGTTGATGC
>JAEAOA010002242.1:1227500-1292500 GCA_016746295.1 Potamilus streckersoni
ATCAGAGACCTTAGGATAAGAAAACTAGCCGAGATAAATTTGCTTTATATTTTATTGGTGCGATTACGTAGTTGTATTAGGTCATATGTCCACGTCAAATCTTACGTCTTTTACAAATTGGCGGATTCCGATTCGATGCTAGTTTTTACTCGTATCTGTTTTTTACGATAAGCAATAGTTTGCTGATACGAGATAGTCACCAAAAAAATTTAAGCACGTAGCTTTTATCTTCCCTGGTCTTCTTATCCGAGGCACACTGGTTTCATCAAATCCTTTGAAAGATGGTAACCAGTGATTGTTCCATAAGCCAGCTGACAAAATGTTCAAAGCATTCCTCATAGTTTGGACGTTGGATGGTAAAATTGTGTAAAATACAAAATCAACTAATTACATGCAAATACATCTTCAATTATAAGTATTCTACTACATAAATAGACTTTACGGAGTTCTGCAATGGTGGTCCATTTAAGGTTTCATATCCACTGACCTTATATGCTACAGAATTTTTTTAAACCAGTTTGTTAATATTAACCGAATCTTTGTATTAAACTCTTTGTATGAAGAAAGCCACGTGGAATAAACGAGGACAAAGGAGACCTGGTATGAAACACAGATCCCTTCGCTTACTCCACAATGCCTACTGGACCTGTCAGAGATATTCTTTGACAAAGTCAGCAAAAGGAAGATATCGCCACAACTTACCCAGTAGCATCCATTTATAATTGCATAAGTCTTTTTCTCGTTTAGGTTTGTTTTGCACGGGCCGTTTGTGTCATTAGCGAACACTCCTGTGTAGACTGCTGGGTCTGGGTTACTGACTACGATCGAACCATTTGACTCGCAGGCTGAAAATAGACAAGTGTTACCGTTTGAGTCTTTGCTGGTCCCGAATGTATACAAACAAAAAGTGAAATCGTTGATGTTTGTCCTCCTTGTCATCATCATCATTATCAATCTCTCGTCAAATTATTATTATTATTATTATTATTATTATTATTATTATTATTATTATTATTATTATTATTATTATTATTATTATTATTATTATTATTATCGCAATAGTCGTCATCATGACTTTTGTTATCGACACCACTTTTAATCTAATGTAAAAAATACTATGAAATCAAAATATATAAATATATAAGCACAGTATGCTGTTAATGACGAGAGAGAGAGAGAGAGAGAGAGAGAGAGAGAGAGAGAGAGAGAGAGAGAGAGAGAGAAAGAGTTAATTACTGTAATTAATTGCAATTGTCATTGCCGGCGTAGAGAAGATAATTACTTGGAAAATCAAGACGTATGTATACCGCTGAATCTGCAAAAGAGAAGGGTAAAGCATATATTTAATTTCATGAAAATCAAAAGATATGAACTGAAAATCGTAAATTAATCAGATAAAACTCTAAACCATTGTTTCAAATGTAGCATGTACGTCTCCCATTCTGTTTGAGCTTTATGCAGCATACCAATCCTTCCAGCACAAAGACTGTGACCAATCCTTGTGAATGGCTTGCACTTAAAACACACACATACACACACACACACACACACACACACACACACACACACACACACACACACACAGAGTTTTGGTAAAGATGTCAAATGATGTGTCACAAGGACCAAATAAAGATAAATATTTTTGCACAGTAAATTGAACTTTAAATCTTGTACCTTGATCAAGCATTGGCTTGCGTTCGAAGCAAGAACGTCACATTCTGATTTGTAGGTCAAGCGGTCTAAGGTCAAAATCAATGCAACGCGATATTTTTAAAAATGGCTTGAATTTCAAACCATAAAATCACATCAAATATATGAACAGTTTACAGTAATGCAGCTCATTTTACTGTGTTCAAGAGAAGTATTCCTTACTTTGATGAAATCGGGAGTGAATTGGTTTGGTTTTTAGTGCACTCCGTTGCTGGTGGTGCTTAGAGGTGTGCTATGGACGTTTGTGGAGAACAGTCTCGTTCAGCTAGAATTTTTATGCTGAACTAGTATGGTCAAGCTCAGTACATGTCATTGTTGCTGATATGTGCCTCTTAGAGTATTTCTTTATCTTCCATCCAAAAAATACATCATTTATTTGAAAATAAATTAGTGTGAAAGAAAGGCAATCCATGCTCTCGTTTTGCCCAGAGCGAGCTGGTGTCATTGCCTGATGATTTCCAAGATGTTCATATAGAAAAGAAATCCTGTATTACTTAGACATATTTTATGCGGTCGGTTCAAAACATGAACAAACAAATGAAAATTTTGCATTTGTGTGATCCAAAGCTTTGCCTAGAAGGCTGAATAATCTATCAACCAATCACTTTTTGTGTACGCCTTGTTTTGAGAGTAAAGATCTTTGTATGGTGGCGCTCTACAGTTTTGAACAATTATCTGGGGAAATGACATCACGGACTGATTGCGGGTTACTAATTACTCTGTTTCTCATAAAATAAATAATGCCGTCCATTCAAAAAAATATGGAGCTATACCAGCCTGCGTGATACAGCCTGATCGTGCACATTCTGAACCATTATCAGCAAGTTCTAATCGCGCGTTTATTCTGAAATATTAAAATTTATAAATAAATAATTATCTTCCTCTTTAAATCTGTCTGCTAAGAGCATCCCAAATTCTTTAAAAAGCCCCCACCCATTCCAAATGACAACTTATAACAACAGTAAAGGTAAATACCAGCAAAGTTTCGATAGGTCTTGTAAAGAAGATAGTTTAAACGAAGTGTTAGTAGAAAATTGAAGAATGCAATCAATATTAGTATGTCACATTATATCCCTGAGAGAGAGAGAGAGAGAGAGAGAGAGAGAGAGAGAGAGAGAGAGAGAGAGAGAGAGAGAGAGAGAGAGAGAGAGAGATGTGAAATTGATTACCTCCATGACTGCAATTCGTTTCGTTGAGAGAGAGAGAGAGAGAGAGAGAGAGAGAGAGAGAGAGAGAGAGAGAGAGAGAGAGAGAGAGAGAGAGAGAGAGAGAGAGAGAGAGAGAGATGTGAAATTGATTACCTCCATGACCGCAATTCGTTTCGTTGAGAGAGAGAGAGAGAGAGAGAGAGAGAGAGAGAGAGAGAGAGAGAGAGAGAGAGAGAGAGAGAGAGAGAGAAAGAGAGAGAGAGAGAGAGAGAGAGAGAGAGAGAGAGAGAGAGAGAAAGAGAGAGAGAGAGAGAGAGAGAGAGAGAGAGAGAGAGAGAGAGAGAGAGAGAGAGAGAGAGAGAGAGAGAGAGAGAGAGAGAGAGAGAGAGATTACCTCCATGACTGCAATTCGTTTCGGTTGTGTATGAAACTTATAACGTAGGCTAAATTCAACACGTGTATTGATGACCACTTAATGTGACGGAACGATATGTAGCTCGTGCAAAACACCCAAGCAGACTGGGTTAACAGCACATAAAAGACTGATAGGTGTTTAACCACAGCTATTGAGCATGCACGTGTAGCAATTGTACGTGATGATGGCTGTTTACACATGCAGTTCGTGCTTACCGTTATGACGTAGATTTCACACTATCTTTAAAAGTCATGCGTTACTGTCAAATTTAGATACTCTAAACTAAAAAAACGTCATAGATGATATTAGCATGGGGGAACCCATTTAACTCCTAAATCGTTTTCAGGAAGCTATGCTTTCGTTTTACGATCAGTGAAGGGTGGGAGGAATTTTTATATTTACGTTCTCGGGAAAAAGAGGTCACAACTTCACTCCAACCCTCTTCTCGTATTTATTTGCATAAAACAACTAATATCCTTCTTAAAACATTGTAAACAATAGGTCCAGTCGCAGCTGCATATCCATGCGTCTTTGTCATTATCCAACTCATCTACAATTATACATTTATTTAAAAGTATCCCACAACTCAAAGCTTCTTTAAATAGGACAGATCAAACACTTAAAAACTTTTAAAGCAATTGTGCACATCTAGGGACCGTTTCCATTCATATGTAGATATAATGCGGAGATTATATTGTTTTCAAGTTTATACATTTTTAACTGGACTTGCCTTTCCAGTGTCATGATCTAATTGGAACAAATCTCTCCAATGATATTTTATTTACGTTTTAGAGGCATAGGAATGACATGGTTTTTGCTGGACCCACCTTTGCAATGATGTTTTTAGCTAAACGCATAGCTTCACCAGTGGCATGTTTTTAGCTGAACGCATCTCTTCAATGATACGCTTTTACGGTTTAAAAGCTTATAAATCATATGTTTTTAGCTCAACGCACCTTTCTAATGATATAATTATATCATTTAAATATGTTAGAAAGATATGCTTAGATGGTCTCTCCAATGCTAATTTAATGGTCTTTTAATGATGCTAGCATAATCTCTGTACTGTTACGTTTATGGGATTTAATGTGATTTAACAATATGTTCAAGTAGTCTCTTAAAATAGTTGTCAATAGTATTTTAATAGGCTCAATGCTATGCTAAAATTGTTTCGATAGTGATGAGTTTACTGTCTTTAATAAGCTTTTACGATACGCTTGAATTGTCTTTATAGTGATATATTTATGACGTATTAATGGGCTTGTATGACACGCTTGAATCGTTTCTCCTTTGTGGGTTTATAGAAATAGATTCAAAATATAGCAATCAAAAAAACATTTAAAATATAGAGAGCTTAACAGATTCCAGGTATAGTTAATTTTAAATTCTATAAAATAGCAATTAAAACTGATTAGTATTAAATTTGCTCATGACAGTCAGTCTATATCATACTAGATGATAGATTTAGATTATTAAAATTGTAAAATAAAATTAAATGAATTTATATGATACAATATAGTAATTTAAGCTTGCCTGTGTCAATACAATAAAAATTGCCTTTAACGTACAGTTATCAATACTGATAATTTACATATTATGATTAGAAAATTCTTGATAGACTTTTGCCAAGTAAAAATATATAGTAGGACTTAAAGGATCTAAATAATTTGCATAAAAAGTAAATATAAACAAACTACAACATTAATATATTCTTTAAAATATAATTACATAATTTAATCTTACTTGTTGTGTTGTTGAAAACGTATTTTATTATCATTTTATTAAACAATATGTGATTCGACACTTCTTGTTTAATCCACCTAGACCTTTCCCAAATTATACCAACAAATGATAAATTAATGGCATTTATTTAATATGATTTCGAGTTCATCATATATATAATTTACTTACCTCTTTGTTGCTATACGTATATTATTGTATTCCGTCTTCTCTAAAATACACTTTGTTTAGATGCTGTTTTCATTATTTGATTCAACAAAAACAATGATTTTGCATTCATGGAAAACATATAATGCCGCATTTCTGTTTTTCACAAATAATTATTTGGTGTATAGCAAATGTTTTAATTCTTTTTTAACCACCGACAATGATGCAAACTTTGCTCTTGCAATTTTGCATTATTGACTAATTTTGTTATAGCCGCCAATAACTGGATATCATTTTCGCCCTAATTGCTCCCAATGCATATAATTGGCATGCCCTTATGTGTAATTTTTCCTTCATGTTAATTAGAGGAAATGTGTAAAGGGAGATACCCTGGGTAATCTCCTATGTAAAGTATTTCATGGTTACCTTTTTGTATTATAAATAGTTTCTGTTTTAAAGTAAAAAAAGACGATTAGTATTCGTATATATTAATGAGATATTTTATCATATTTGTCTTTTACATGATCATAATTAAAAAAAAGCCACACATATTCAATTTACTTACACATGATACTGCTTGCCCAGTATAAACCTGCTGATTAAGCAATAATTCAGCGTTAAGTGTATGGACGGAATTTAGGTGTTCAATAAATACTTTTCTTGATACAAATTAGATTCAGATATAATAAATTATAAATATTTAAATTGACATATACTGCCAGTGCTTATCTTTATTTTGTTTAATAACAAAGCAATGTTTTCTTTAAGGCTTTAAAATTTTAATGGATATAACGTTTCCCATCAAAACACAATAATATATATTCCATTATTTAGTTTTTAAACTTTACGAACATACTTGAATAACTATAGTTCTTCAAATTATTTAGAATGATACTGACATAATTTTTTTTATTTTGTTATTTTAATGCAAAAAAACACCACAATAGTATTTTACTGAGAGATAAATATTAAATCATACTTAAAATAAGCAGGTTGGAAAGAGACAAGTTATCGGAACTTTTCTAATATGGTGCAAGTACATTTGAAATAGATGAAATTTATTATTGTTCTACTTATGGTCTTTTCTAAATTAAAGCAAAATCAACCACAAGGCACTAATTTGATAGTTAAAAGAATTATGTGTATTAAAGTATGTGAACCAGTTGAAATAGCTGTAATAAGGTTACCAAGAGATGCACAAATTAAATGAAAGGCATATCAATATTAAGAACGAAGACAGGGGATGCTTGGAATGGTCTGCATTAGCTGGGCAGTATATTACTAACGGTGGAGGGAGGGCGAGGACGGGGGAGTGGAGCGGCAAGTATTACATTTGTCAAAATTAGTTCTACGCCCTCAGTGAAATAAAAAGGTGAACATATTTCCATATTAGTATTTCTTACCTAACCCTACTGTGTTGCTGAATTTGCCAATATGGTAGGAGAATAAAGACATACATAAAAATATATGACACCTTACTAACTGTATAAAGAAAAATGCCTCCACTCTGGTGAGCCAATAATAGACGTCAAGAGGAGAAAGAAGCAATATGTGACTGACAAAGTGCGACTTTTATATCCTCCAATGACGAATGAGGTACATGATCCCGTGAAGTAGCAATGGCTCGTGGGTTTTAATCTGCATGAATGAGCAGTCTTCTCGCTAAGGGACTGATAAGCCGTCTTGATCGTTGAGAAAATCCACCTAGAAATAATAGAAGTCGGCGTATCATCAGAACCCTTTAAGTGAAGATCTCGCTAAGGGACAGATAAGCCGTCTTGATCATTGAGAAAATCCACCTAGAAATAATAGAAGTCGGCGTATCATCAGAACCCTTTAAGTGAAGAAAAAGAAGTTGCCTACCCTACCTTCCACCTTCAGAGAAGATTAAAATAGAACCTTAAATTCTTAAATATGGACCAAGAGTCGATCTTGATCATATACAAACTACATAAAGACATTTTAATCCGATGGAAACTAACTTTTATTTGTTCTCCCTCCAATAAATAAAAATAAATAAATAGATTATTAAAATACTTGGTTGCGAAAAAGGAGAGAAACCGACAAATAATTTCTCTTGTGTTGAAATAACCTTTATCTGTTTGACAGAGGATAATGCTCGCTCCTTCATCTCACAGCCTCCAAAGGGAACAATGAAAACAATCTAAAGGCTAATGTTCTCAAAGGTTGATAGGAGGGTTTTGTTAAAGACTACAACTCGAAAGATTACATCTGGACAGACTGAGCAAACCAGACTGCAGCTGAAAATATCTCATTTGGTCGGGGATATGACGATCCAAATCAATGGCTGGGAATTTGGAAAATTTGAGCTTGTTTTGAAACGGCTGACATACAGCCATTAATCGCAGGCAGTCAGTTTTCTCTTTCTTCGAAAATAAAAGAAAACATTAGCCACTTCCTTTAAAAAAGGACAGATAGGATCAACACGTTTCCTACTTCCTAGGCGAAAAATGCCTCCACTTCCAATCACAGACTTTAGATATGGAGCGCCATATGACCTGAAAGATACAATTGGCAACTTTGTTCGACCAATGAATCACTTGAGATGAGCCAAGAATGAAGGTGGAGAAAATGTGGGTTGTTTTACAAACGAAAATCCCTGTGCTGTGGCATAACATTCCTCCTTTGCAAAAATGTCCAGATCTGGTCTACAAGCAGATGGAGAAGGTCGTCAAACTACGTTCGTGGAGAGCACATAGGGGATATCCAAATAAACTGAACAGTAGGGATCCTGACCATGTGGAGCACATGAGGAATCATCTATAACGACGAAAAGGCGTAAGTGAACAGAGATCCAACTTCAGGCTCAGATAACCACTATCCATGACCTTTTATCTGGGACGTGATGAAACCAAAAAGGGGAACTTGTTGGCTAACCTTCAAGCAAATAAGTCTACCAAGGGTCTATTACCGCAGCTTGAATAGTCGCTCTGCCATAGATTTGTACAGAGACCATTCCGTAAGGACTACCTTGCCTCTTCAATTAGATTGTCAGCCAAAATATTCGTCTTGCCAGGAATATGACGAATTTTGAGGGTTATCCATTCCCATGTTACAGCCTGAGGAGGTTATATAACTCCATGCCAAGAGAACGGGCATGTGTGACGTATTGTCGCCTGAGGTAAGCTATCACCGACTTGTTACTAGAGGAGAAAAGGAGACTCCTTGTTTTGCTGAGACACTGAAGGGAGTGAAAGTGTAGCCTTCTAGATGGATCCTGCTCAGTTCCCCTGCCTTATGGATTTTTGACTGAGGCTACTGACTGCATCTTGAACGTTTCTTGCTGATTAAATTTGTTAAAGGCAGAAAGGTAGATAACAAGATGAAAAAATTCAGCTCATCTGGACATCAGGAAAATATGAAAGAAGAAGACGCGAGAGTAGTCGTTTAACAACCTCTGTACTCCGCTTTTCTAACAAAGGAAGTGCCTTAACCGCACCTGATTTAACTAGAACATAAGCGTCGAGTTTCTTACCAGAGGAGTATGTTCACGAAACTAAACCTGGTATCCTCCATTCATTGTAGAGAGGATCCACACATCGTCTAAAAGGTTAACCGGACTCCTGAAAAGAGGGTTCTTTGAGCACCTATGGGAAATCCCCAGGGATGTGCTCCTCTGTACGACATTAGGAGAGATCACAAACGTATTTGCTTGCTTTTACGGCTCTTCTGTAAAACAGCCAACAAGAAGGTGGATTGGTTTAAAGTGTGATTCCTTCTTGGACTTACGCTTTAAAACATGTGGTGGGAAGCAGGGTACTTTTTAAAAAGAACCATATCTAGCCGGTTTCGGCAGGCTAGGAGCAAATAAGAAAGACCGGTATTATTGGTTCTTGAAGTTTTCAGATGCCATAGAAGCAGAGTGCCATTCGAAGATGGTCTCTGGCTTAAAAGGAGAAGCCTACTGAGTTTTTTTTTACTGTGCTACAATAGATATTCTAACTGTCCAATGCACATCTCCTCAGAGCCAACAACAAGGATAACGTTTACCTCTTTCAGCAGGTATTGTAACGCATGTGATGATAGAGATTCCTCCTTCAAGAGACTGATGTGGGCCACCAATGAAAGACTGGCATACGCATTTATGATAATAGGAAACTAGACTTACGTTTCCATGCTTACGGTGCCTTAAATGGAAGGTTTACTCGGGTCACCTTGAAAATATCCACTTGTCACGCACCATCGTCAAAAGAAGTGGGCTAAGGAGCCGAGCAAGGGAATGTGCTATGTAGCTATCCCGCGCAGACCAGACGCTAGAGAATGGACTGTCCATTACGTTGCCTAGCAGACTATTAGACCGTACAAAACGTTTGAGAAAGTCCTCTGTCCCTAGGAAATCTGTGTGCTAGGCAGCCGTGGAGAGCTTCTCCAAACTGGATTGTTGCCTGAGGGCTTAGGACTCAAAAGTTAACAAAACATCTTCGTTCTGCTCTCTCTCTCTCTCTCTCTCTCTCTCTCTCTCTCTCTCTCTCTCTCTCTCTCTCTCTCTCTCTCTCTCTCTCTCTCTCTCTCTCTCTCTCTCTCTCTCTCTCTCTCTCTCTCTCTCTCTCTTGGGAGACAAAACTTTGCTACTCCTTGTCTCTCTGATTTGGGATAATCATGGGGTATGTAGAGAGACTAGCGAAGAAGACCGGACTTTTTCTCGCTGTCTACAGACAAGTAAATCATGTCGTACCGCGACAGGCAACATTATTTCAGCTATACTGTCAAGGCCTTCATGCCCATGGATGCATAAATGGAAATGTCTATACGCTTTCCTGAAAAGGATGCCCTACATCCATTTGGGATATTGATGGATTATAGGAAAACGGAACTGCCTATCAGATCTATTTCCTACTCTGAAATATTCATGAAGAGTATATTTTTGTGAGGGTGTAAACAAAATTAAACATTGCTATTTAATATCATTGTATCTTCTGCTATAGGAAACTAAATTAATCACGCCCTTACACTTGCTTGCAAAGAGTGGCCCCGAGTGGCCGAATGGTCTAAAGCGCTGCCCGTTACGGATCACTGCCATCTCACCTCTGTCTGCGTGAGTTCGAGTCTAGGATTCGGCGAATGTGGATATGTGAGAAAGCTTGCCAGTAGCTTCTCGTGGGTCCGTGGTTCTTTCCGGTGATTTCCTGGTTTCTTCCTCCGCTATTAATACTGGCCGCCATGAATAGCTTATCGTGTGCTGAAAATGACGTTAAGCCCAAAAACAACGACAATCCTACTCTGATCAATGCGTGCCGACTGCCTAAATAGGTTGAATGGCAGTCTTGTGAGAGGAGAGTAAGGGCATAGACATTTAGCCTGTCATAGTATTGAAGGACTCTAATCTAATTTCTACGAAAGTCATGGTCCTTTTGAAATGTTTGAAACCAACCCCTACCCGCAACATTTGACTTGATTCGGTCCCGAGCTCAGATGATATCAAGGATCGTTTTTTACAACTGCTAGGTTTTGTGAAACGGAAAAACTTGTTGTCATGCCCCGAGAATTAGACACTTCAATAACCATGTAAGTGACGCTAGTAACTGCATTACAGGCATCAAAAATAATATTCACTCATCGAATTTCTTTCCAAAATCGATGACATTTTATTTTAATTTTGTTTAAATTCTTTTATGTTTTTCAAACTAAATAACGTGAAAATAACGACCCACAAAGATTAATAATCATTTAGACTGAATAGATAGTAGCAAACGAAGAACACATGAGATAAAATGTATTTAGCATTGATACTGTTATTCTGGAAAAAAGTAGTGACACATTTTGCAATGTATGACAAATTCCGATCCAAGTCAAGGTTGAACCCATCCCAGCCACCCACCCTAAAATAATTAATAAATAACGGATTGTGTGGAAAGGTAACTGCCAAAATCATTAAACGGTTTACATGTATGATTCTCTAATGATTTTAAAACTAAAAGCATAAAGGATATAAAGAAAATTGCAGAAACCTTTGGCATTTATTCATCAGTGTATTATTTCTAACCTGATTCTCGCCAGGGGATTCTCAACACCGTCAACTTATTAGCGTTTCAAACTAAAATGTAGCTCTCAATGTAATCATGCAGACGGACTGCTTGCTGTCCTTTTCTGGTTTCTAGAGTAGTCTATTGCAGTTTTGCAGTCTATTGCAGTATTGAAATTATCAATGATGGTGAATTGCATCACATATGTTGCATCAAAACGTAGACCCGACCATGCAAATATGACGACGTTATTACTAAAGAAACTTCTCTTTGATTCTCTTTGATTCTAAACGCCAACAAGTTGTCGGTGTTTTGGACCCCCTGGCAACAATCAGGATAGAAATTATAAATTTATGACTTTTGTGCATTTTATATATCCTAGAGGTCATTTCTTGTTTTTGTTTTTTAAAGTCAGTATGTATGTATGTGTATGTGTGTGTGCGCGCGAAAACTATAACAGAAATGACACTTGTTGGTACGTATGACCAAAACAATAAAATAAAAAGTAACTCATTAGTTGTCATCATCATATCAAAACATGGGGGTGGGTTATTTGAAAAGGTTACACTTGCAGTCCTTATCATTCATGCTAAAAAATGATCTAAATAAATTAAAATTTAATTGGTCTCGAAAGTGATCAGGTAACTCATGTCATATAATGTATGCTGCATTTTGAAACATTTTTTGTCATATATTTAGATTGCAATTCTTGCAACATCTAAAAGTTTTGAATATCAAAACCTGAATTAGCTATCTTTAGATGTAATGGTGTGAATTGTATAGACTGTCATTGTAACATAATTGAATGAACGTTGCGATATACATAATAATTTTAAATTGATGCATGTGTTTGGCACGGAATTTAACACGTGACAGCCGGTGATGATAAGGAACACTAATTGTCTGGTGTGAACATGCTTGATTCTTGATGACGTTCTGTTGACAATTGTGCCAGACAAATTATTAAAGATGAGATGAATTGGTTCCAGTGATTGAAAAAGAAAAATGACACGGGTTAAAATGTTAAAGAAACAGCATTTGTACTTGCAGAAATATTTGTCAAACGATAAATCGTTGCATAGACTGACTTATTAAAGAAAGCGGCAATGGATGAGAAACGTGGAGTTTCGTGCGTTAATTTTGGCGATGAAATCAACCTTAAGATCCTGATTGGCAAAGTTAACAATTGGCGCGTGTTTCCGTGAGAATGTTAGTATTTTATAAGCTTCTTATGCTGCAAAATTAGGCAAAATTTTCTGCTGGATGCACGAAAATACAGTGTTTACTAAAAATCTCCAAGGGACACTTATTAGAAGTCTTGAGAGATGAAGATGTGAAAGGGGAAAGAAAACAATGTAAAATATATTAGTTCCATTCAATTCTCTTTGATAAGAGTCTGAAGATAACTGTTTGAATTTATTATATTACTTTCATTCAGTTTTTCTTGATGTTACTCATAAGACAATAGTTTGAATTCATTTGTCTAGGATGGTATGTGACATTCTGATAATTGCTTACATAAATCTCTTGATACTAGTCTTGAGATAATTATTTCAATTTATAAATGATATGAATTAATATTATTGAATCTGAAGGAAGTTTTGCTACTGAATTGCCAGTTAGCAAATATTATAGTTAAGACAAGTAGTGTGAGTTGTGATTTATTTGTATCAAAAGAGTGGATTTTCTTGACCTGCAAATCGATGTATTAGGACTAAAGTTACGGTAAGGATCATACTGGTTTCATTTTCGACCATGTGTGTAAATGCGTCCGACATTTGTCATGGTAGTTATGAATAGTTCATACTGAAGGGGCCTATTTGTTAATTGTATGGAGTAAGATCGTATAATTCTTTTGATAAATTAGTAACAGCATTAAGATCTGTATAGATACATTATCTGTAATATGTTTTATTTATGGAAGGAAAAGAGCTGAAATTCATTAGGTACCTCAATTTATTAAAGTAATACATTACGATCTTATGCAATTTAATAAAAATGCATAAAGCAAATTATTCCAAGGTATGCAAAGGTTTTGTCCTGGAATCATATTAGCAGATAGTGAGTGTTTGAAATACAACATAACGATATCTGACGTAACAAGAACGCAGATGATGTTTAATGCAAGAAGACTCAATAGAGCATTTTTCTGCATATTTGATTATTTTAAAAAGGACATAATTCCACGGTGACGTAGAAGAAAAACGATATTGCGGTTAATGACTCTAAAGTGGCTGGATGCCAGAGAAAAGTCACTATAGACAGCAGCATAAAGTAGCCAGAGGGATAAATCGACTTGAATTGGTGAAATGTATCACATATGTGGAAACGGAGCCGATGATCGCACCTTTACTTACTTTTGGCATTTATTTTGTAGTAGAAGTGTACTCTTCAAGTGTCTTATACAATTTTATTTTGTTTCTCTAACTGATTACATTTTGTTATATTTTATACACGGGTGCTGGTGCATAGGGACTATTTGATATATCTGCTCAGATTTTCATTTATTCCATCCGTTAATGCCGTCTTTGTTTTATTCACTCGATCAGGAATATTACATAACTACATAATCAGAGCAGTTTTGGGATATAAATGATTGTATTTATTGTTTTAAAGATGCATGGCATAGCAGTGCATAACGCAGATCCAACTATGTTCGTATTACACAGGAAGAAATTATAGTTTCATAGTTAACATATCTCTTTCAGTGAACATTTTTAAAACTATTGTTTTTTCAGTGATGAGGAAATGCAAAAATGTATATTTCTCTCATTGAAAAGACAAAAAACACAGAGCCTTATTGTACAAGATTCAGTTTAAATAATGTGTGTGAAATGCCATGCTACGCCCCTTAAAAAAATACAGCTGACTCTAAATTTAAAACAAAAATGACTCACATAAAATTTAATACGACTAAAATACCAGCAAGAAAAAATCATCGAAAGGTGAGGACATTAGAATAAATTCAACTAACTTCAAACGGAAAACAAAAAGTATCATTACATTCACATAGATGGATGTCATGGAATGCAAATCGATAATAGGGCTTTTCTTTCACTTTACGATTGTCTTTTAGATTGCGTTATACAATAAATGTCTGCTATCAAAAGTAGTTGAATAGTTTACACTGGAAACAATAGAAAAGAACATTAGGCTACTATTACAAAAAGTCACACTGGTAACTATGGGAATTTAACATTAGTCCATCATCTTGAAGGTTAATTGTATCAAGATGGGAATGCTTTGCTATTAACTATCATTTTGATTAACATGATGGGAGTGAACTTACAGGAAACATGACACTGTTATTCAATCACGCCTCTAGCGGAAAATGTAGTGTTCTCTGGTCGCTAACCGAAAAAAAACCTATGTTGATAATATACACACGAATAACATAGGACATTGTTTAACATGGTATTGGCTGTCTAAGGTATCAGCATGGAGGGCGAATCCTACCACTTTTCTAGGTGAGTTATTTCGCGAAAATAAAACTTCCTACAAAAATGAACATACAAGGTCAATAATACCAAACCGAAGCCTTTAACCGTTCGAGACTTCTCTAATTGGGTTCGCTCATTTTGTTATTTTATCTTTTTGTTTTCGTTTATTATAAGCATCTCGTTTACCTACCCTTGTCCTCAATATTCTCTGCTGCTGTGTCTCTCAACCAAAATTTGTATCGAGTCCTATAGAATATCGCGCCCTAGGATAATGTAAATATATCGTGATATATTCGTGTGGAGTAGCTTGCGCTTTTGAAAAGAAATTTTAAACTTAATTATATCGTTGTCCACTGAACATCAAGACGTATATTTTTCGCAGAGTATGTGTATCAACTCCATTAAATACAGCTAAAATATCACAATTGTCTCTGATAACTTTGTGCATTTCGCTTAGTAACATACATTTCGTCAATACTTTTGTGTCTACCTCTGGAAAATATCCGAGTTGGATTTGATTCTTTGTACAGCATCACATAATCGTATCCTACGAGATTATTAATAAATCCATCGGGGTCATCTACAGATGGGGCTTCATCCATATCGGTAATAAAATCAATACTATCATTACCGTCTTCAGTCGATGACTTCGCTTCTTTATTAAAACCTTTCAGCAGGTCGTAGCATCGCTGATTATCCACAGATGGTGCCACTAAATGCAACTTATCCCATTTGATCCGTCTCATTATAAGATTAAGCAACAGTTGCGTCTTACTAGACCCAGATGGACCTATAAAAATTGCTCTGATAGAAGTTGGTAGCACTGGATGATGCTTGATTGGCTCTTGCTTTCGTGTCGCTGAGAAGTCAATGATGATATCTATGTTTCAGAAATATAATAAATAATAAGGAGTTATATTGTGTTCGACTCAGAATACCCACCCCAAAAGTGGATTTGCAGTAATAGGAAAAATAAAAGCGTGCAATTACTGGCAAGTGTGTTAAACGTGTTACAAGGAAATACATATATATTTCGCTCGTACGGAGACAGGTGGTGATATTGCTGCTTCACTGGGAAAATTACTAGGGACCCCAAGTGCTAAATACCCAGGACGAAAACATCTTCATGGATATAATTATTGTTGTCATGAAACCCGACTTAATAGCCGACTTGACGATCGAGACTAATCAAGTATTGGAGAGTATCCAATAAATGCGATTGATATAACGTGCCAAATTCATGATGTCACGTATAAAAATCTACATTTCCAACAACGACATATTGCACATATGAAGTTGATACGAATGAATTTCTAGTCATGGGATCATCTGTAAAAAAATCTCTCTATCTAATTGGCTGATAAGGTATGCTAAGTAATCTAAACTAGTACCAAGAAATATTATAATGGAATCGATTTATTATAGCCCAAGATGATACTGGAGGGGTAAAGCAGAGAGTAGTAAACTTGCTGATGCAGCAAATGTCACACATTCTGTTGCTGAAAATTGGTTAGCACGATGGGAAATATGGCACGTTCAACTACCACCACCAAAAAAAGTCAGTATGCACATTTTGATGTTAGCGCTCCCAATGAAATTTCTTCAGGCAGATATTTTGTTTTTCCATCATGATACAAACAGATACGCGTTAATTGTCGTTGAATTTTCACGCAGATATTAAAAGCAGAACCGCTATTAACGAAAACAGCAACTGAAGTTGCCTCTGCTTTTGAGCGAATTTATCAACTTGGTGGTCTACGATGGTCACGGCTACTACAACCTGGTCCTGGCAAAGATTTCTTGGTAAAGTAACATATCTGATGAAACAAAATTACTTCAAAATCAGACGAGGACGCACCACAATTCATAGAGATCAGGCAATTATTGGGCAAAATAATCGAATACTTGTTGAGCGATTATCACGATATCGTTATGCGCAGGAAATGTCCCTAAATGAAGTATAGAAAGACAAAAAATCTCGTAAATGAGTTGCAAGCCTATCAAGTGTTATAGCTGTGTTAAAAATGAAATCACTCGTGCAATTTCTATGATACAAATCAGGGCGATCAGGGAAAACATATACCAGTACAACAACTAGACACTTTGTTAAAACAACAAATGCTAAGTAATGTGACTGTAAGATATCAATAAGAACCTGGTAAACTTGAAGAGGGTAGAAAAGAGCAACTGATCCTATTTGGAGAGTGACCACACATAAATGTTTCAGCATGGTAAGATCCCCATATGGACAAGGCAATCTACAGCCTAGATTCAACTTCTCCTCAACGTAATTTGTACTCGAACAATTACAGGTAATTCGTAATGATACACAATTACCACCGCTTTCACTCCTGTGAAAGCAGGACACCAGCGTCCCTACGTCTAATATACTTATAACTGGCCAAGATCACATTTCCACGTTTGTGACCTAGACTACTAGCTGTTCTTTCCACGTTAAAATGTCTTGGATTATTATTTGAATACTGTCACAACATTACTGTGTTACACCAAGCATGGTTATTCATTTGTTGTTTCAGCGTCATGATAAATTGAATATCATGACAAAAGTCATGTTTAATATTTTCAGATTGATGATAACCAGCTAACTGTTTTCTTACTATATCATTGCAATTGGTAGCAGTGGTTCCCTGAGTCATTGTGTAGTCTATCATAACCCTCCGTAGCTGAGACACACTTTTCTCGACACCTGTAGATAAACTAAATTTGACCATTTGATGTAATCATAGAAAATTATATCGAAAATAATTAATACTTGTGGCGAATGAATCATTGTAGCACATCCTAGAGACCACGACGTTTTGTCCATCTTTAACGCGCTTTCAACGGCACTCACAGGAACAACAACAATATCAGTAAAAACGAATTTTTGATTCTTTGTTTCTATTAAGCGCACTGGAATCTCAACTTTACTGTTTTGTTTGGGTGTATATGCTGGCTGATAACATAATTGCACGGATAGATCTGAAAATGTTTTTTTTTATGTAACAGAAATAATTGCTGTTGAAATGAATCACAGCATATCTTACCTCTACAACTTTCAAATCAAGAGGTGTGTACAAATTCCAAAAATAATTCATCGTAGTTACTGGAATTACTTCACTCATCTTCTCAGACTGCATTTTATCTGTCTGCAGTCTGATTAATCTTTTAAATTCTTTCAGTGGTTCATCAATAGCTTTATAATCATAAGTTATCTCGCCATAATAATCTACGAAAGTTTTAAACTATTCACGTGGATTTGATCCAGTGAAGGATGGTGGTTGACTATGATATCAACGCATGATAACATCAGTATTTTGTCAACAACTAATCAAGAAACATGTTTAATACACCTTGCGAGACCGTGCATATCTCATCGCATATAATAATCTTGGGATATATTTCTTACCCATTCGCTCAGGAGTCTATGCATCTACCTTCCATTAAAAGAAGCTATGATAAGTATGAAATTTAACTTTTCGTTTGTTAATTTCTCTGTCGAATCTATGTGTGGGCGTCAAAACAACCATATCAAAATTCTGAAATAATTCAATCGAACGTGTTGTTTTCCTAGAACCTCGCGGCCTATTGAGATAAACAGTCTTATGTCTAGTCACGGGATCAAATACCGATGGAGCCGAAGAAAAATTTTGATATCTGTTAATAAAATATATTTCCTTAGATTCAGCGTCGGAATATTCAAGATAACTGATAATTTATTTTTTCACCTTATTCTCCATTCGCCCCATGATGCATCAGTTCCGATATGTAATTGTTTTTAGCAATCCTGTTTTTTTATTTATATAAAATTAATCCATGGCGACCCTAACTGCGGTATCAGGAAATCATTGATAAATCGACAAAAAAATTTATCAAAATGTACTCGTGCACCAAAGATCTTAACTGATTAAACTGTGATGAGTCACAATCAACGGAGCTTACAATTGTACCTAATTTAGTTCCGTCCCATAAATAAGCATTACTTCAACTTATAAAGGTGAGTCTTGGAGTTGTATCGGTAATTATACAATCGAGTTCAGCATTGTTTATAATTAATCTTGTATAATGTCATTTATGATCATATTATCCTCCTTTCGAAAATTTACAAATTATTTTTTGCCAAGATATTTGGCAAGGTTTTTTTTCGAGATCGGTATCGTCCGGATTTTCATCAGGGACACATTTATATTGTTGTGGAAACCACAAGTGTTTGTGCAAATGATATGATATAATTGCTTCACTTACAATTAAAAATATCAATATTTTTACATCAAGCATATATCGTAATAAAGCTACTGAAGCCTAACAGTGTTCGCTAAAATCTTTTCCAAACTAAACAGTGACAACCGAATGAAGGCTTTTCGGTACAAACTCGAATGACGCAATAAAGGCAAAGCCAGTCAGAACAAAATTTGGTAAGAGTTCATTTATCCATTTATGGCAACTATAGTCATCTCGTGTTTTGGATGTCCAAATCGTTTGAAATACTCAGAACACTCAACATGTCCAAGAAAATCTTCCAAAATTGTATGCAACCGTATATCATTCTTATAATCGTATTTAGTATTCCACATTCCACCGTGTCCGTATTTGATACAACTGCGTTGGACATCTTTAAAAAATTCCAATCGTGTTGGTTTCCATTGATTTTCCTTCTGAGCAGCGTGGACAGCAACTCACGGAACAGTAAAACAATTACTGAGTAATTGTTTAAGAACATCAGTGTCGTTCGTGTATTTCTACGAATGATTTTTCATTTCATCGTGGAGTGGTTCCGTATGATAATTATCTTCATTAGGCCGTACAAACTGATCATAATTAAGATATTCTGAACTTTGAAACAGTATACACGTATACATGGTCACTCTTACTGATATTTCTGATAAAATCGAAAATACCAGCGTTACAGAATTTAGCCGTTCGATTTCGTGAAAATATTGTTATATCCGAAGTCCAATCGTGTGCGTTATGATATATAATCTCCATCGAAGCTCCGCTTCTTTATATTACGATTAATACAAAATCTCCCCGGTTAATGTCTTCATCCTAATTGGAAATCTTTTTTTTCCAGTTCAGTAACGTCCTTGATAGACGCTCTGTTATGTCGAACTTTTACTACCTACTCATTTATTGTTTTACGTATTAGATCCATTAAACCGTCTGCTCTTTTCGCGTTTGTGAAATGCTCTCTAACTCGTCAGCAACACAATTCAAGCGAGAAATTTTCATCGACAAGAGGTCATCTCCCTTAGGTTTATCATACAGAAGATATATCGCATAAACAACTGCCGTCAGAGGATATACCCGTTCATAATATTGTCCATCAATTGCAGTCAATATTCCTGGTTTTGCATTTTTTTAACATGACAATATTTCAAGCATGATGTAATCGAGCAAGGTTACGTTTGTCACTGATGATCCATGAGTCGCCTGTCGCCATAATCGATTTTATTCTAAACATATATTTTTGTTCGACGTCAAGATAATTAATAATCGTTGCTGATCGCTTGTCATTTAAGGTAGCATTGACGTTTTGCACTATTTTGAATGTTGATCACACATAAGACGTTCCATCATTGCGAGATTCTCTCTTGGCTTCACGGATATGATTGATTAGAGTCTTATCTGTTAAATCAACTAAAGCTTGTCTCGATAATTCAGGAGTTATTCTGTCAAATCCAGCTTTAGAGGGCTTAATGGCAGATAATATTTCAAACTAGTTCCTCCATGTAAAGAATCAATTATATGGTTAATGATTGCTTCTCCAATTCCTTGTTCAAAGGGGTTGCATAAAGGAATTATATGGATATCATACACACAGTATGCGTCTCAGTACTCTGGAACCATAACAGTGGTTATGATGTGGTGTTGGGGTTAGAGGAGAAACAGAGCTGTGCGTAAAGTAAGGTGGTAAAAATACACAGAGTTAAACGATATTTCGATACAAAATAACGATAGCAACGTCGTTGCTAATGATAAATCTCGCATAGAAAACATCGTAGAGTATGTCGCTAGTTTTTCTCGCTAACAATAAAATAATAATTTAGACAAATAATATTTATATAAATGGAGCAAAAATGAATTTTTGAGGCGTTTCATCATCAATAATTATGAAACAACTTGTGATGGTGTAATTATGAACTCTAGACTAAAGAAACCAGCCGAAGTTATTGCTTGTTGCAAGTGTACTGTTGGAAAAAATGATATAATTGTCATAAATTTGTATGCGAATGTTTTAACGGATTGATCAAAGATGGACTTGATGTAGATCATACTGATTAAGATCCAAAAAATAACTGTTTGTGTAATTTGCTTGCTATGATACATGTCATAATTATGCAAGTGGTGGTACTGGGAAATATAATAAATTTCCGAATGCAGTTATACCTGTGTAAGTTGAGACTGACGAAGAAAATACAATTCGTGAATGCAGCTGATAAATATTTTGACTTTTGTACACGTTCGGTACAACATGTCGCAGATAATATAACCAAATCAGCATTTTTTGAAGGAAGATAATCCGCGAATAATATTTTAGTCTCGACTGAGTCTTCCAATCCTGATCTACTTTGAATCAATTGTAGTTGGATGCAAAAATTCTTCAGATGAAGGAAGATCACTCTCTCAAGCAAACCTTTCTCAAATAGATTAATTAAATTGTAGCCTCGAATGTTACTGCGTAATATTATATGACTGTAGGGATTATCTTTCTTGTTGTGTCACACTGTATGTATTTAGATCTATAATGGATATGCGATAATTAAATGCAGATATTTTATACAGAGTTTCGAAATTGAAATAAATCCACACTGCAGTTAATGCATTTATTCAACAATTGTGATTTACTCACGTTTGTAAGGATAATCCGTGGTCTGTTGCTAACTTGTAGGATTTCCCTACTCAAGGTCTGGTGTTCCAATCCCATGGCTGAACAGATTTGTCGACGGTGGGCACTAATCACAATTTTTCTTTATTAATTGGGGGTTCCAGCCCACAAGAAAATATAAAACTCGTGTACTCCTGCAGTTTTGCACTCTGCCCGGGATTGATATTGGGGTGTGCATGAAATTAAAGACTAGACAACCCTCTGAATCTCTAAAATTTCCTTTTGTATTTACTGATTTACCAGGGTGTATGTTCACGCGCATAATTAAAATATTGGATTCCCCTAAAATAAACAATGGCGGTGATTAGTTCTCAACCCCATGGAGGGTTCCCCACACAAAGTTATTCAGACAGAATGTCAGAAAAAAAGAAAAAAAAATACCTCATCAAAGGACAGCATAGAAAGGCAAATACTGGCAAACGTCGGGATCCCGTTGAATGGTAATCGCTCATCATTCCTTTTGTTCATCCTTTGATTTTTATTTTAAACAAATATTGATTATATAATAAATTTTAAGAATATTAATTCAATTATTTATGAGATCAAAAAATTAAATGATGAGAATATAAGATTATCTGAACAAATGAATCCTGATAAAAATCACAAATGATTCTGAACGCTACGGGAACGGAAACATAATTGGAGATATACACTAGCAGATGGATCACATTTATTAAATTACTACAAGCCTGGAATCAATTTCTACTTTATGTTTATGAGGATATTCGAATATTTGTTTCACAAGAAAACTCGATTGAGAAAGCTAGATCGGAGTAATACGAAATAAAAAAGGGTTGTAATTTCGCGTGTGCGACAGCTGAAAAAAATTATCTACATTTGTAAACTAGGTGACAAAATCACTGACGAAAGTCAATACGGATTACTAAAGTGAATGGTGTAGGTGTTTTGATTCAGATTTATTCTGATTCTGATTCTGATTGTTTTAAGTTTATGTTATTCTGACTCAGATGATTACTTTTTAATTCTAACAAAACATCTGTCAGGTCAAGAACACACATGTCATACATGTCATTTTGTCAAATTTCACTCCCTAAATCAAGAAGATGTCCGGTCTGGTCTTTAAGTATAATATGTATACGTGTTTACAGTGGATTATGACATCGTAGATGAACCGTATTAACGGATACTGACACAAACCAGGACGTATTTTAGGGGTAATTGTGTATAAAATATGTCTCTGTTGTGCATGCCTTTAGTTTTCAAGATTTATTTGATAACGGCCGTCAATTGCATCACATACAAGTTGGACTGCGATTTTTAATGTAATATTAACAATACTGGGTGATATGCGACGACTGCTACCGTCTGCATTTTTGTTATATGTGAGAAAACCTGGAGGAGTATATTTTTTCTCTGTGCGGCAATAATTTTTGAATAGTATTCATCGATGATATCATTGACGTATTTCTTCAGCTCGTCGGAGTTAAATCCAGGAAATCTAAATTTTGGCAGATCTGCCTTTGACAACGAATATTTGTTCAAGAATAATTGTTTAACTAAGTGTATAGTGCCATCAGGCTCGATAATCTTGCTTTTGGTTTTGTTCACCGCCTGCATAAGATTCAGATGAGCAGTCTTAAAGTCCGCTGTAACTTGGTTCAGATGTTCTATTTGCTTGAGGATTTTTCCCCTCAGATAATCGCTAACTGGGAGGATACATGTTTATATAACTGGTTCATGACTGACGTAGTTTGTCGCTCATTCGTTTGCGCTCATGATTAATTTCATTGAATAATATTTGATATCATCTTCAATAAATAGAACCTCTCGCGGAGAATATCTCGACGTTATATCAACCGGGATAATTATCCGAACATTTTAAAGTTTTGAACAAAGAATTCACCCCTGCGGAGATACTTTTATTGGTCTCTTCAATTGGGAATTTTTATAATTATCTGGATTACTTCCCATATAATAATGCTTGTCTTATGAATAATCACTGCTTTGAGTTTCTGGTGGTCATTGATAAACAGCTTCATGTACTATTTCTGGCAATTCTAACACAGCTCTGATCGATGTCTGATATATATCTACGGCGTAGTCGGGTGACTATATTTCTATCGCCGATGATAACGTTGGCTCATGAACCGTGATAGCGATTTTTGATTCTTTTCCTGTGATACATTTAATTCGGCTTTGGAATTTAATATTGATCGATTCTATTTGATAACTGTCTTTAGGAAAACCTACATCATTCTAGTCTGGAGTTTCGTCGTGTTTATTGTTTTTATAAGAAGATCTAATATTTGTCCAGCTGTAATATAACCGCAATTGCCCTAACCATATTTCTTTGGCTGGAATTGACATTGGATAGCTAAAGTCGAACTCAGGATTGGCTGAACTTAGTTTTATTATCGTGGTTGTTGGCGGTATTGTATTTGCAATAATTTGTTCTAGCAATTCTGATAATATGGTCATTAGTGGCATTGTTATGATTATTTACTTCCTGATTTAAATTAGGGTGACTTTGTTGTTGTCCGATAGGACGACATCTGCCTCTAGGTTTGGTTTTCAGCTGATTCATAGTAAACATTAATCATTTCAGTGAATTCCTGGTCTGATATTATTCCATCATTGAGCCCTGGTGATATTAGCGATAATATTTTAGTTCATGTTTGTGTTGCCACTAGCAGCAGTGAGGGTGAACCCTACAACTTTTTGCTCGGGCCCATTACCTAAACAAGTTTCCTATAACTGGCTGAAAAAATAAAGTCAATAACGCTAAACCGAAGTCTCTAACAGAAATTATTTCCATACGGATAAAAACAGGTAATATAAATCGTTTAGGTTAGCTCAATTTTGTTACCCTATTGTTGACTTATGTTTTCCCTATTTTGCTTACTTGCGAATCGGCACTCAATTTTTGTCGTTAAACTCCCTGCTGCTATGAATTAACCAAAGTTTTGTCCAGACCAGCTCAGTTTTGTTACTCAGAATATATTGTTATAAACAAATAATTCCAAAAATCTTTTTTTTCCCTGCTAATTATATTACTTTATCTACGAGCGTATGTACAAGTTAATATATAACGTCTTCCATCTAAGGTCCACAATATTTCCATCCTGATTTGTGAGTTTGATATTCATTCTTGACAATAATAGATTATGTACACGCAGATAGATGATCTATTGGCTTGATTTATTGGCTCAGATACGATGAGCACCCGGGTGGCGCTTGAATACTGGATGAATATAATATATATCCTTGCTGGGCCTGGTTAGACTTTAAAAAAAAATCTACGTGGCAACTACTGTCAATTCAATCGCATACTAGATTCACTGCGATTATCGATGTTATATTAACAATATTATGTGAAATATGACGACCTGCGCCAAATGGGTCATTATTATATTTCAGAAATGTTGGTGGCGGGATACTTTTTTTCCATGAATCACATATTTGTTAAAAATGTTTATCAATAAGATCATTACCTGATTTCTTTAGCTCCTCAGAGTTAAATCCAGGAATTATAAACGTTGATAGCTGTTCTTCTGTTATTCAATAATGTTTCGGAAATACTGTTGTGAATAACTGCTTATGACTTACACGATGAATTGGACCATCTTCATTAACTATGTAAGAACTAGAAAATCTATCTGCAGCTGCATTTAATGTTGTCAACGATAATCTAAGTCTGCTGCAACTCGATTTAGATGTTGTATTGTTTCAATTATCTGATTTTTTTTAAATCATCGTCATAAAATGTATTGATACTGGAAAATAAATTTCTTAGATCATTTAGTACGCGCTCATGTTAATATTTAATTGGTCTTGATCTTGAGGTAATTTCTTCGACATTAAGTGTCAATATTCTTGCTGTACCTTACTTGCCTTGAATGAAATCTATAAAATAAGCATAATGTGTTTAACCACGACAAGTATGCCTAATCTCTATAAATGGATAAGTTTCTTGATATTCTGGAGGTTGTATAAATTTCTTAACATCAATGACAAAGTCGGGTCGCTGTGACTCTCTTGGATCCTGATAAGCTGGTGCAACTTCAGGCCAACCTAGCACTGATCTAATTGAACTTTGATAAATAATACAGCATAATCAGTAGAATTTATTTCAATGACTGATGATAATATTGGTTCGTAAACAGTAAATTTTTTTTAATTCTTTTCCTGTGATAGATTTAATTCTGGGTTGGAATTATTCATTGATTTGCTCTATTTGATAACTGCCAGTTGGAATACTAACTACTTGCCAATCGGTAGTTCCATCATATTTATTCTTGTTTGCAAATACTAATTAATTATTTGGCTGTAGTCCACCAAATGGTTTTGATCTAATATTAGACCAGCTATAATAAACACGCAATTGTGCTAATCCTCGTTCTTGTTTCTTGTTCTGGTTCTGGCTATGGTGTACGATATTTTATATCACCTATTTCAGCGCACGCTTGTTCAATACCATGGAGTATATCTTTCATTGATTGAGCAGCAGCTATTTCACCAAACCTAATGTAGAATCTTTTTTGTTTACTTTGATCTCCCTGGTGTTTTTCCAGTTGCTTTAGCGATTTCCTCTAACAAGGAAAAAAAAGACCTTTGGTAGTCTTTGTAACAGGTTCAATTAACTGTTCGGCACCCACTGCAAATTCAACCCGAGACTGCTGACGAGATTATAATTGTTGTTTGAGAGAATCACGGACTGGAAGATATATCTGAATTGCCTATAGTCGTAGTTGTGTTAGTTAATATTTGTAAGTTTCCATTTTGATATAATAATAATTTAATTACGGCATACAGCAACAGGGAGGGAGACGACAAATATTGAGTGCACGGGTAACAAAGTGAGCTAATCCAATTAGAGAACTCACAGTCGGTTAGAGACTTCGTTTTGGCGTTATGGTGGCGCTCTACAGTTGAGATTTTAACATAGGGGTAGAATTTTAAAGAAAAATAATTTCACTTTGTTTACTCACTAGTTTTACTGGCTATTTAAAATGCTTTGTATATCTTAGGTATTGT
The DNA here is from genome assembly GCA_016746295.1 of Potamilus streckersoni. Taxonomy (NCBI): domain Eukaryota; kingdom Metazoa; phylum Mollusca; class Bivalvia; order Unionida; family Unionidae; genus Potamilus; species Potamilus streckersoni. The sequence goes on from JAEAOA010002242.1 coordinate 1,253,966, forward strand.
TCAAAGAACCTTTAATTTCCTTTATTTTGGTGTATGATTGATGGGTATAATACGGGTTATAGTGGATGCAGCTTGGCCTTACATCAGATGTGCACCTTTCAAAATGTGCTAGCTCCACTTGCTAATTTTCACTTTCCAAATTTTAGAGGCAAATGGTAAGAAAAAAGGGAGCCGATGACTTTAAAAAAAAATAATTTTGTTGTATATTTGGCAATTCATTCATTATACTTTTAGAAGCTGGTTTATTGTCTAGTCTGAAAAAAAAAACAAACCATTTTCCTATTTTATTAGCTGCCAAGGATAGTATACTTTAGACCAATTATGGAGTTACAAGGGAGTATTAATTTTAGTTAGAAGTGTGCTAAGATCATTTACAATTTCCAAAAGTATGATATCCAAAGAAATGTCATCCACATTACATGAAAGTAGCATAGAAGTATGCCAAAATTCTCTCCACTGTGCATGTTATTAATGCAAACAACTTCACCTTACATGCATCACTCTCTCAAAAGTACATAATGCCCTATTAACCATGTATTTTCATTTTTGTAGGAAGCTTTATTTTCGCGAAATAACCCTCCTGCTGCTAGGGCTGAATGGAAACTGACACCTAGTGATCTAATCTTTAATACCATCAAAAATAGTTTGGAGCGATCAACGACCATTCCCTTTATGATTTACTTAACTGATTCATGCATGCTATGTCGTTTTCTCTATTCCTGCCGAACGAAAGATTTTTCAGCAAATATGCGTTCACATTCTTTCTATTGGAAGTTGCACATACTATATTCTTTCTGCAAAACAGAAGGTGTATTTACTTTCTTCAATCTTCAGATATAACGATAAAACCGATCATAGCGTGCAGTTTAAAAATGAGCGTAAACTGGAACACACACACACACACACACACACACACACACACACACACACACACACTCGTACAAAGAAACATTTAACAAGAACCTTAATGTCCTACTAATGTCGTAAAATTGTATCGGCAGGTACTTTTTGTAAAAATAAAATTCTTGTATATCATCATTGTAGTATCATTCTATTATTCTGAAAGTGCCTCTTCACATCGTTTTAATGTGATTGTGCGACAAATGCTGCCAAATTGATGTCGCAAACATTACACGGTTTTTGGAAAAGAGTCTGCAACCATTATTTCCTGTATAATATTTTATTAGAGACTGTTCAATCAAAATGGCCGTGATAAGCGAACAAAAATTGAAAGAGATGGAGGCGGAAATGGACCGGTATAATTTATTGCAATATATTAATGTGCTTATGTTCAGTTTTGACATCTGTGTTACTCCTTAGTCCCCACAGCAGCTTATGCTTGGATAAATATTCATGTTATATATTTTCGAGGCTAGGCGATACCGCTGTCAAGCTTTATTATTTCACGTCGTAGAGTTAGTGTTAAATGTACCGCATTCGTTCACAATATTTTGTTCTAGGTTTTTGTTGTTGTGATGGTTACTCTAGTAAGAAGAGTACTGTGGGTTTTTTGTATCCAATTTACTAACATATTTACAGATGTTGGCCGTGTTTAAATGTTATGGTTGGGTGGGAGTCTGCGTTGAATTGCTGTGCGGTGTAGCCTGTTCTGGAGACGAGCCCGAAATTAGAGGCCTAATGGTAAAGATTATCTCCCTAACTTGTCAACCTATGTCGACAATTTCTCAGTATAAAGTCGAATCGCCTTGTAATGTATTTATTATTTTCCATACCGAAGTTTATGCAAGAACAACGACGTGGTTGAGTTTTCAGACACTTTTGGATGCCATTTCAGTTGGTAATTGTAGCAAAGAAATGCTATTAATTTATAGTGTACTTAAACAAAATGAACACACATACATTTAATCACAACATGCACCCACATTAGTTAAAAAGATATTAAAGTCTCTGATTTAAAATCCAACTGACAGTAAATCATAAGTTTAAGGGTCCAGCTATTTCAGGGGGTAGATGGATAGGATGCTGGATTTTTATGAACAACCAGGATATTTCTTTTTCATCTAATATGATCAACTTAATTATTACTATACTTCCAGCAAACCAGACAGAATGAATATTTTGAGCTATTATTATAATTTATTTTCCGGAAAACAATCTGAAGCTTCTGAAACAAAATTTAAATTTGAAGATACCTAAATTCTGGCAAATGCAGGTATTGCTTTGCTATTTGCTATGTTATTTAAAGGTATGCAATCGTGTCAATAGTGTTTATACCTGAACTCATTGCAGATAGAATGGTACTCTTGTTCTAATGCTAGGTGGTGTTCCTATTTAGATGGCAAACCTGCACTGCCGAATCATTAATGCTGATATAGTGATTACAGTGTGAGTAAAGATTAAAATACCTTACAGCTGTGATTCACAGAGATCTCGGAAATGCTTAAATACTCCTATTTGGACATAAATTTTTTATTTGGGACGCAGAAAATCACCCACACAGGAGTCCCTCGTACGCACATTTTTTTGTTTCAAGGAGGAAACTTTTGCGGTAAAATAAGTGTTCTAATCATTATGAAAACTAAAGCAATGCTTTTATTTTAGTTTGTTGCTGACTTCTTTGATCAAATGTCGCTGGCTTGCTTTGATGAAGGTGCATGTGTTATTGAAGACGCCGCTAAAGGCTCCCTTTGAAGGACAAAACAAATATCCATTTGTTATTGCTGCAGCAACATCAAATGAATTGTTGAACATTGAGACAATTTTTAAAAATAATTCCTTAGTATATATCGGTGCTTCAGAGGTAATCAGTTTTCATTTTAGTTGCAGTAAAACTATTTTTTTCTGTTTTTTTTTTATTTTTTTAAATTGCTGCTGTGTGGTCGACTGTAGTCATTTCACATTTCCACCTTTAGAGTTGTTTGATTGTAGCTAGTCAGTTGCATCGCTAGTTTGATTATCTTACAGCTTACAGTATCAAGGCCAGATGTCAACATAAGCAGGTTATGACATAACAATTAAATGTTATGGTGGTTTGTCAGTATTATATAAGGATTTGTTTATGTAACAATTGATTTCAATGCATATTTATATCCAAGTTTGCTGCTTCCTGTCATGGTGCCATTAAATTTCTCCACTCAAAACTCAAGACAGTGTATACCGATTTTATCACCCAAAAATGTTGTAACCAAAAATATGGCCAGATGGTATATTTTGTTGCCAGTATGTAAAATATAATTGCAATTTATGATATTGGTGAAGCCTAGTGCATTCACTGTTATTGATTTCATTTCCGGTTGTTGCATATAAATATTGCCTGTGAACTCTAAATCAAGAGACTTGGACAAAATGCTGTTTGCAAATTTAGACAAGAGTTTTGTAGTTAAAAGGAAAAATGATAAGATTTCAATGAGATTCATAACTCTGCAAAAGTTGCTATAACTGATAGTTTGGATATGACCGTAGCCGAATGGAAGAAAGTACGTGATTTCTGGCTTAGTGGGGACTGCAACTTTTGGTGGTTGGACTCCTATTTTTACCAAATTAGGAGTCTTGGACTCTTAGTTTTAAGACCCTAGCAAGACCTCTGCTTCACAAAGCAAAAACACTATAAGCCAAGAGTTTAAATTTAATTTTGTTGGCCATTGTTTGCGATGATGATGGCTTGTTTTTTATTGAATCATAGGGGCATTTTGATATTTTGTCTTAAAAATGGATCTCTTTTCCAACTACTGAAAAATTGCCTTTTGCATTGTATATATGTAGCAAACTCTGACTTACGAGAAACATTTACACTGATGAAGAAGTAGCCATTAATGTTAATAATAATAACTTCTGTTTTTGTCTCAACCTCAAAATTCTTGTTAGATATAATAGTCCAGTTGATTATAATATTTTAGAACATCTTTTCCTTTTCATATAATTTACTACACCACAATTTTAATGAATACTGGTGACTTTTCTAATGGAAATTGTTTAATTGTTCTGATTCATAAACATGGAAATTCTCATGAGCTAAAATTTTATGGGGAATATGTATACTACTGGAATGAAATTGATAGTAAAGATTGACCCTTTGACTACTACAGCTGTTCTGCAGTTTCACTACTGCTGAGTGATATCGTACCAGTTACTGAGACTACTGAGGCTGTTTGCTAGGCTGAATACTAGAGCATCATCATGGCTGAAAACAGAAAATGACAATAAAACATGCTTACATTTATATTCATTATTTCATTAGTTTTTGCTGGATTTCAGTGAAATAAAGAGCAGCATACCTTGTATAGTCTCTTTTATTCAAATATTTTCATTTTATTGACTCCTACATCCAATCATACAAGAAATCTCAGTCACGTAAACTGTTTTGAATCGCACAATACAAATCATCATCTGATTCAAAATCACATACATCTAGTGTTGAAACAAGACTAACATCAATATCTGATCCATTTACTATGAATGATCAGTTAAACTCTTTGATATTGCTTTCACTGAACCCTTCAAAGTCACCCATATCTGACTAGGAATCCATTTTTGTTTATCTCAACTACACATGTTTTGTAAATTGCAGGAAATCCCTTTCTGCATGTTTAAAATTAACCTCTCAGCTTTCTAACTTGTATCAAAATGTTCATTAACCAGTCTTCTTTTTGGTTATGATAATGAAAAATAAGTAAACCTCTGTACTCTCAACCAATCAATGTTTAGTTAACATAGCGGTCACATCCGCATAGATGTGACAGTGGGGTTTCGAGTACTGCAGAACTATATATACATAAGCGACACTAGGGTTGCAAACAAGGCTTCTCGACCCTGCATATATGCTTCAGTGGGGTTTAGGAGCTATTTACAGGTGATGCTTAGATGCAGTAGTCATAGCTAAGGGTTAACAGAAGAAACAGGTAGAAAAAGAGAGAGAGAGAGAGATCCTAATTACATGTATGTAATGAAGTAAAGGTCACTCATCTCTAAAGATTGCCAATATGGATTTATCTAAAAGCACAAATTGATTTACTGAAGTACATGCCATCCTTGTGTGATGCTTATTATTTATTCTTTAGGCACTAATTTTTGTAGTTCTCTAAATATTCATCTTCCGTTATTAATATCTTGCTGTGTTATAGGTCTTTTCTATTTACCACCCATGTGAAGGTAATAAAAATACCTAACATTAAGACCACTGTGGTGGCCTAGAGGTTAGAGCATCCACCTTGGATGCAGGAGGTCACAGGTTCAAACCCCAGCCAAGTCATACCAAAGACTTTTTAAAAATGGTACTAGCAGTTGCCTCACTTGGTGTTCAGCATTAAGAGGTTAGTGTTAGAACTGGTCAGCCTGGTGTCAGGATAATGTGACTGGGTGGGACATCATGCCACATATCTATGATATGATGCCCCAGTGCTAGACATTACTATAAACTGTCACTCTGCAGACAACATAGTGATATGACTGAAAAATTGTTAAGGCTGCATTTAAAATCAAATTACACACACACACACACACACACACACACACACACACACACACACACATTAAGATATTAATTAAAGCTGTCATAATTAACCTTGTTGATGACACAGCAATCAGTTCTAAGTCAAGATTTTTTCATTGATGTATGCAAAGAGACGTCTATTGAATGTCTGTCTGTCTTTGTTCATCAAAGCTACATGTGCATTATTGTTCCAGTTATCAATTCATACCCTTCTTTTCAGTAGTATTTAATATTATATGTATCATTTTCAATAAGTTCTATTATTGGCACAAGTTTTTGTTGTAAAATCAGCATTAAAAGAACACAAAATAAGATGGTTATTTGTGAAATAAATATAATACCATTTAAAGAAAACATTCCATATTTTATTTTGCCCAATTTTGTTTAAAAAATTTTTATTTTGATATTATGTTTGATCAAACTCAGATCTTCCAAGAGAGAATTAAAATTTTCAGTCATCTTGCTTCTCCTTGGGTAAACTTATACATTATACTTATTCATTAAACTTATACTTATACATTGATACAAATGCATGGCCATGCATAGATTCTTTTGAAAAATGTCAAAAATTCTTGTGTCTTTTAAGCATACATTAGCAGCAAATGGTATACACCGAAACATGCAACAAAACAGCATATATATTAAATGCATGTGTAAGAGTGTGTGTGTGCTAGAAAGAGATAACATCCTTTAAAAGGAAAAATTAGCAAATGTCTAAATTTCACAATGTGACCCCAGACATTTGGCAAAAGATCCCTCTTTCCACATATACTTGAGGAATAAAACGAACATTTATAGAAATTCCCCATAAAATTGCAAAAGTAGCATGTAAATTAGAAATGTTCACCTTTTTCGTTTTTAGGATATTCATCAGATTTTCCAATTCTATATGAGTTTATGAGAAACATTTGTTAACATGGAAACCTCAGTTTGCAATAGCATTTATATATCTGATATTTAATATCTTTTGGTCAGATAACAGTCATTAAATTAGATTAAAGTCATGCCTTCAACCTTGATGACCATTTGTTGTGCAGAAATTTAAAAGGCAAACAGTTTGGTTTGTTAGAAGAAAAATGTAAGAAAGAAACAGACAAAACAAAACAAAGCTTGGACGATTTGCATCTTCCTGTTGAATGGAATATTGGACATGCAGAAAGATGTAATGTTGATCAGCAATCATATCTTGTATGTATATGAGAGAGGAACAGAGAGAAGATACACATATCTAGCTGCTTCGTTATTTCTATATCAAAGTTTTGAGGTGCAGTCGGACATCTCTTGATCTACTAGTCTTGATAACTTGGAATTGTCCAATATATTACTAAGAGTGCCAATATTGTGGTGGTCATATGAAAACTGTGTTCAGGACTACATTGTGAATTTAGCAATCTTTTGATGTAACAATGATTTGATGGTACCCTTGACAAGAATATTTTGATAGAACCATTACTGTCAGCAATCTTGCTTTGTGAACATACTGAGCCCACATATATCAAAGTTGAGGAACAAAGCCTACATACATAGGAGTCTGGGAAGAACACCCACATACACTGGAGTCTGGGAACAAAGTCCACATCCATAGGAATCTGGGAACAATGTGCTACATTAGATGCTAAACACTGGTTATGGACTGTTTTTGATATGTGGGGGGTTGAGGGGGGGTCAGTATTCTTGCTTGCGGTCATTCAATATGTATTCAGATATTTATTATCTATTTAATTTGTAGCTGCTTAAAAGATACAATGTATACTCAGTTATAGTTTGAGTTTATTGGGGACAGTGCAGGTTACAGTTGGGTTGTACTTGTGAGTGAGTTTATACAATACTTATCCAATTTGCCAAAATATTTTTTTATATTGCTGCAACATAGAAAAAATCTTCAGATGTCTTTTGCTTATACTTTCTCTCTTTTTTTCCTTCCTTCATTCCTTCCTTCCCCCATTGGTCATTTAAAACAAACAGGATCAGCTATAATATAGTGTGATCAGAATGATTAAAAAAAAAAAGAAAAATTACTAGGGTTACATATGATGCATGTCATAGAGCTTGGAAATTTCAAAGCATTTCATCAGTTTATGTTAAGATCAGACTTTATTTTTAACTCAAAACAGCCCGATCTTTGGAGGTCATATTGATGTGGTGTTTTCATGAGAGGACTTTGTTTAGTATTTTACTGGTCATGGATAAAAATTATGATGGCCTGAAATCCATTGTGGTCACTCTAGCAGCCATGTTAAAAATCTTATTGCTACTATAGAAGTAATGCTCCTAACAGCATCATTTTTACCTAATAACAGTGTTAATATTATAAAATATGTCAGGAATTTAGATGATTGATATTTGAATTAATGGAACTTCTCTTTACATTATTCCATTGCATGATGTTGATGTTTCATCAGTTATTATGTTGCCAAATAAGTAATGCTGAAATATCAGCAAGTATGATGTCACAATAACCTGAATGCTATTTCATATCATTGTTTTACATTTATTTCATATCATTGTTTTACATTTCAGTTCAAGAATGTCAGTCCTTTTGAAAGTCCAGACAAATGAACTTTTTCAATTTAGGGTGTTAGACACACAAATATCAAAAGATTGTAAATGAAATGAATAATTTGCTTTATTTTTAATTAGATGATTGATTCTTTGTGTGTGTGTGTATATGGAGTATTGTTATTTTTGCCATCTAGTGTATGCCAGATTTATTTTATTTTCCAGCTTTGAACAAGAGATTCAGGGTCCATCGCCTAAAGCTTTGCCTAGAGTGATCATTGGATCTGATACCTACAATCAGGTATCTGCACAGTTGAAGGCTTTGCGAGAGTCTGTGTCCTCAAGCATCACTGAATCCAAACCAGACACTAGATCACTGGTGCCACCACCACCTCCACCGCCACCCCCTCCCATAGTCTCAGAGGAAGTGTCTGTACCTCTATCAGGTTAATACACATGCATTGCTGCTTCAGTAATTTCAGCATATGCTTAAATGCTTCTTTTTTAAATGTTAGTTTCAGAGGTGTTGGTTTCAGGATAAATGCAATTTCTTCAACAGAAGACCTATAAAATGTGATTTTACTGGTTACTGTGGTTAAATTTTTGCGTTTAAGGATGCTATGTTTACCAAAATTTCTGAACATTTAAACATCATACAAAATGGAACTTGTATAGTTTAATATGATTCAAAACTCAACCATTTCCATTATCTTGCATGTTAGGCTTGCAGGTAATGTTTGCTTTTATGGAAGTCATGGACAGTATCCATATAGTGCTTCTGTCTACTGGAAATTGTTTAACTTTCTGTATGTCTTTTGGCTTCTTATTATGACAGGATTTAAGTTGGTAAGACATTTCTTTATTGAATTTATCTTGATGATTTTTTGTACATTATCATTAGCATTGTCATCATGTTGGTTTGTTGGTTCATACATACATACATACATACATACATACATACATACATACATACATACATACATACATACATACATACATACATACATACATACATTCATACATTCATACATACATACATACATACATACATACATACATACATACATACATACATACATACATACATACATACATACAGATGCACTGCATTGACTAACACTGCAGTACATGCATTGTAAATTCTGGATTGCCCAACTTTGATACCATGGATGTCAACATGGGGCAAAAAATTTAGTGTCCATTATGAATAGTGGATGTCCAGTACATTTGCTATTTGTCTACTAAATATGTTGGACATTGATACCATCACTGATTTTATTGTAGTCATAGTGAGTTATTATTATTGTTTTTATTGCATTTGCCCAACAAATTGCCATGATAAAGAAACAGGAAACTCCCATAGAGAAGAAACCCAACCATGGTTAGTGTTAATTTCATACCTTTACCTCTTGTTGTTTTAGAGTTTAACACCATTTTTCAGGAAAAGATAGACTATTCATGGTGGCCAGTATAAATGGTGGAGGAAGAACCTGGAAAACTCCGTAAAGATTGACCGACCCACAAGAAGCTACTGGCAAACTTTCTCATATACCAACATTGGCCGAGCCCAAGACATAAACCCATGCAGAGAGAGGTGAGATGGCAGAGATCCATAATGGTAAACACTTTAGACCACTCTGTCACTCAGGGCCCCACCTTTACAAGTTCAAACGATGGTAATAACATTGCTTGTGATCTGTATTAATGATCGAGCATAAGCAAAGACAACTGTACATAATAGAAGAGAAATTCTTGAATATTCCCCAACCACTGTTTTATGACTTATACATCAGTATAATTGGCCTAGCTGCAGTGTGTTTATTGGCTGCATGTTCCTGCTAGCATGCACATATGATTTAAAGTATAAAATACATTCTTGATACTTACGTTTAATTTCAAACGTTTTTGTACACAAATCAGGTAGACTAACAAAATTGCTTAATTCCATGAATTTTACAACAACTTGAATTGTCTGCCATCTACAGTTACTTAACTTTGTGGCTTGCACTGGCAGTAATGAGGAAAACTGTTAGTTTTAAGGTCAAAGTAACTTAAGAAAACAAAAATTGGTTTCTGCACGCTTACATTAGTTCCGCATCTACCAGGACCAAACATTGATGAGTTCTTGCACATGGGTAAGGAAAGAAATGTATTGATTTAGTTTGATATTGTGAATGAAAGAAGAAATTATTTATGCACAGCAACACTTAGTTTTACAGCACTGATTCAAACCAGACTTTGTGGATGGCATACACTTTATGTAACAACATAATTTTAACATAAGTTGTATATATTTCTTCTTGTGCCACATATTTATGACTGCTTGAAAGGTTTAACTGCCTAGGTTTTCTTAAAATTAAATTTTGCAATTCTGTTTCTTACATTTTTAGAACTTATAAGTTTTAGTTTGATCTATGTATGCAGTATTGTACTGTCGTGCCATTAAACTGTATCTACATACATACTCTATCATGTGTATGTACTAGAAGAGTTACCTTCCTTTGCCAGTCTTGATAACTCTCCACTTTAGAGTTTCCTTCTCTCTTTCTTTCTCACATTAGGTGGCGCTCTACAGTTTCGTATTTAGCATAGGGTTAAAATTTTAAAGACAAAGAGTTTCCCCAGGTTTCCTCACTAGTTATACTGGTTATTTAAAAGAGACTTTGTATATCTTAGGTGTTGTTCAAAGAACCTTTAATTCCCTTTATTTTGATGTATGATTGATGGGTGTAATATGGGTTAGAGAGTATACAGCTTGGCCTTACTCCAGATGTGCATCTTTCAAAAAAGTGCTAGCTTTACTTGCTCATTTTCACTTCTCGAACTTCAGAGGTAAATTGTAAAAAAAAAAAGCCGATAACTTTTTTTACATTTTATGTATTTGGTAATTTAGTCATTGCACTTTTAGAAGCTGGTATTATCTAGTTTGGCAAAATTCATTTTCCATATTTTAATAGCTGCCAAGAATAGTGTACTTTAGACAAATTTAGGTTGATTTTTGGAGCACAAGGGAGCAGTCATTTTAGTTAGCAGTGTCCTAAGATCATTTAAAATTTCCAAAAGTACAATATCCAAAGAAATTTCATCCACATTACATGAAAGTAGTATATAGGTATGCCAACATTCTCTCCACTGTGCATGTTTAAAATGCAAACAACTTCACCTTACATACATCACTCTCTCAAAAGTACATAATAACTGGTGAGCGCCACCTTATTTTTGCGCCCAGTAGAGGGGTCGCTCACCAGTTATTATGTGCTTTTTAGAGAGTGAAATATATAAGATAAAGCACATTGGAAAGAATGTTGGCATACCTCTGTGCTACATTGATGTAATGTGGTTGACATTTCTTTGGATATTGTACTTTTGGAAATTGTAAATGATTTTAGCACACCAAAAACTAAAATGACTGCTCCCTTGTGCTCCAAAAAATTAGCTTGAATGCTTTTTCTTTAAAATTCTAACCCTATGCAAAATATGAAACTGTAGAGCATCACTTTAAAACAAATATAAAAATGTATGCAGGTATATTTCTTATTTTCACATCATTATGTATGATGTTCTGAATAAAATGGTACATTAACATTGATTTTATGCATAAAAAGAAGCTAATTATGCTTTTTTTGCTCTTGCTTTCATAATTTGTCATGAAGCATGTTTATGTACCTTTTGACCTTAAATATGGGGAAATTAGTAGTCTTAAAATATAGAAATAAAGTCAACTTAAATTTAAAACTGTTGCATTAAGTAAAAGAAATATATATATAGTGAAAGTGTTTTTTAAATTTATTTGCAGATAAGTTAAAAAAATAAATGATGACATAGCAAATTTGCTTTCTTCCATATTAAACATTAAGCAAATAAGTTACACTTTGATCTCTGACCTTTATGAACCACATCTGTTCCATCTCTTTTCAAACTATTAAAATATATTGTTGACATCTCAGTAATAATTGCTTCTTGTTTCATGTTCTTGTCTTTCAGCATAACACTGGTTGATATGTAGACAAATGTAATGCACATTTTTAAACTAGCTCACTTTTTATCATGAGGGGAACTGTACTTATTGTACCTATTTGAGACTGACACAATAAATACTGTTCTGTGGGGAGAAGTACAGGATAATTATTCAAAAAGACTGTTTTAATGCTTGCGACTTAAATATTTCAGCCATGCAATCAAAATTAAGTCATACAGTAATAGTATCTATGTGCTCTTAAAACAAATACAAGTATTTATGCAATTTTATTTCTTACTTTCACATCATAATGTATGATGTTCTGAATAAAGTGGTACATTAACATTGATTTTATGCATGAAAATAAGCTAATTATTATTATTTTGGCTCTTGCTTACATAATTTGCCATGAGGCATGTTTGTATGAGTAGTGAACTTTATTATGGGGAATTTCTTAGAATATATTAATAAAGTCAACTTAAATTATATATTTTAAATGTTTCTTTTTATTTATTTGCAATGAAATTAAAAAAATAGATGATGACAAAGCAAATTTGCTTTCTTCACCTAACAATCCTGCAATCCTACAAGACCAGTAACATGGAAATATTACTGGTATTATCCATATCTAAATGGTCCAAGTATTTCATCATACAAGATGATAAAATGCAGTCAGTGACTTGATGGTAAATGCAGCTGGATCTGAATATTGGTCTTTCTAAATTAGCAGGATGACTTAGAAAATAAAGAAAAACTCCAAATCAGATATGTGCAAATATTAAGTCACATTGTAAAAAGAATTAAAGCATACTTAATTCTCAATATATTTGTTCCAAGAACAACCACCAGAAACCTTTCGTAGCAACCTGGAGAAAACCAGATTCATTAAGCAGAGAGCACTTGCCAATTCAGTAGCAATGAGATTTTAAAAAAATACAGCTGAAACCAATCTGATAAAAATCACATCTCCAGTCTTGCATGGAGATCTGATGCACACTGATATGATGTCATGTTCTTTTGATCTTCTGTTATACCATTAAAATTGCAATTTTCAGATTTCTGCTGACCTTTTGGTACACAAATCAAATCACAACTCTCAAATTTCTGCTGACCTACTGGTACACTAATCCAATCATAGCTTTCAGATTTTTGAAAGCAATGCACATCATTTGGAAAATATCTTTACTAATGACACCTTGCCTTAACACAAATTTGCAATGCTTTAACTGATGGAATACTAGAAATAAGTGGACTGGAATTTCCAAAGGTCACCAAACATAAACGTTTATTAGTGTCTGTCAGGTCTACAAATAGGATTGTGGAGATCTGATTTTGATCAGATTGCTGCTGACAGATGCTCAATGGTCCATGAATCTGGCGTTCTCAAGAGGGCAGTGAATTCCATCTTTTTAAATGCCAGTTGGCTCAGAACCCTCATCCCAGCAAAAATGTCAAAATATTTTAAAATATTTATTCAAATGATCAGAGGAAACTCAAGACTTAACCATCTCATTCCACTTAATCCATCCATATTTAATAACTTTGGTCAAGAGCTCACTTTTAAAATAAATAGTTACGATGTTTATATGTACAGCTTAAAATGCTTAATTTTAATGGCATGGTTCACGTGAAGGCCTTCGACTTCAGTGTGGCTTATAAGATCACATGACTTATAGTCATCCATAAATAAAAAGTGGCAGAATCCAAACTTAGCTAGTCCCTCGACATACAATGTAGTTATTAATTTGTTTTGAACAAAAGGGAAATAAAATCTTGGATTTATATCTGTGATTTGATTTCTGTTGCTTCATGTACCAGCAATTAACCACACATTTAATTGCCACAAGGATAGTCAGTTTATATTTTTGATGGCTCCAGGCAGTGCTTTACATCAACTGCACCTAATGAGACTGAAATCAATGCACTCTTCACTAGTATGCAGCAGCAAACCAGTTCTGTTTTTGATTACTGTGGGAACTCTAGCCCTATCTGCAAGTTGTCCATTTCATCAGATTTGGTGAGTCAAATTATGCTAAATTACACCACATGAATCTGTAAGCCAGCCCTTCTTCTGGTGGTGTGATGTGGTTGTCAATCATCGATCAGTGTTAGCATTTATGTGGAACTCTATTGGTATGAAAAAAATAGATCGACTTTGATGTTGAGGTCGTTAACTTATAAGACTTATTAAACAGTTTTTTGGTACATGATACGAGCATACTCATTTTTTTCAAATTTAACCTGTAAAAGGTAGCATATACCTATGTAACAGAATCTCTACAGTTTACACTAGTAAATGTTGCAGCATCTTATTGGAATAGGGTTATTTGGCTTATTATAGTTGAATTACTATATGGCCTTCTCAGTTTTTGCAGACAACCAGCATAAAAACCATCTACAGTTAACAATTTTGTCACTGGAATCAATAACTAATTTTTTTTGTGATGTTGTTGCACTAAACCAGTCATGTACCGTTAATTTTGAGCAAGATTTTTAAAGATAATGAGAAGGCTGCCTAAATACAAGATAAATAATGAAAACAAGATCACTTTATTTGGTATAATTGACTTAGCCCACAATTAGATTGACTTTCTGATGTTATAATTAGTTTTATTTTTTAATTTCAGTACTGTCATCACCACCGCCACCACCACCACCATCAACAGGAGATTCAGCAGCCTCATCAGTCAGCACCAGCTCATCTTTACCCTACCTAGCCCCTCCTCCCCCACCCCCTCCAGTTCTAAGGCCACCAGCATTTGTCCCACCTCAGCTACGCATGAGACCTCCACCTCCACCTCCTATTCGCTTAGCCCCACATGCTTCTTCCTACAGACCACATCATCCTGGAATGCCTGGCCCACCGTCAATGGGACCGCCTGTTTCCAGTATGCACCATGCAGGTCACCCATTTGGTCCCATGGGACACCACCCAGGTGGACCATTCCATCCTAGAGGCCTAATGGGGCCAATGACAGGGCCTATGGTACATGGAGGTCCTCATGGTGGATACGGTGGACCCTATGGCCCAGCAGCACCAGGGCCTATGTATGGAATGTATGGGGTGTCAACTAGCATGAGTAGCAATACACAAGAAGAAGAAACGTCCAAAGAAGAGGTATCAGGTATAGGAGTTATTGAGAAACCAAAAGTGGTGTATTCTGCTGCTCCAGCTCTAAACATTGTTACAAAGACCAAGAGAAAAAAAAATAAGATGGCAAAAACTGACAATGCTGTGTCTGCAGAAACTAATGCATCTGTAACATCCTCAGATAATGTCTCAGCTCCGGCAGTGTCTACAACCAGTCTGTCAACAGAAGAATCATTTATACCAACAGACATGGAGATTGATACTACAGTCTCTGGAAACTTGACAAAGAAGGAGAAAAAGGAGAAAAAAAAGAAATTCATTCGCACAGCTGCTGGAACTACATGGGAAGATCCAACTTTAAATGAATGGGATCCAGGTCAGTTTTACCTACCTACATACCAACCAACCAACCAACCAACCAACCAACCAACCAACCTACATACATACATACATAACTGCCTACATACACCTCACAAATGCATACACACCTACAAGTATGTATGCATATTTACATAAATTCATTGTTGATACACCAACAATCAAGATGTATCACAATAATATCATCCAAAATGTCTGTAAATGAATTCACAATAATCCTAAATAGTGATATAGTTTGAAAAGGATCAGTGAGCCTTTTCTATTTCCAAATAATTATTTGAAATAAATATATCCACTTCAAATTAAAACTGAACACATCTAAAAGCCTGATCCCATTTAAGATAGGAATGAATAATTTTAATGTAAACAACCTTAATGTAGAAACCCAAAACACAATAAGAGGACCATGATAAAGGTCAAAAGTTCATTTCTCCTTCAATTATGTTCTCCAATCACATTACATTTTGAATATTTGTCAACTACTGTGCTGATCCAGCCCTACTAATAGTTGTAAAGTCATCTTTCCTTCTGCATACCAGTGGACCAAGGTCAGTAACTCGACCTATTACCTCCCCTTGGCACTGCCAAGTGTCACTAATTTTTAGCTTTACTGTTGTACAGACACACATTGTACAATTCATACTCCAACAATTCTTATGGGCTCATCCAATGTTCTTTTGGATTTACTGTGCAGATTTATTGAACTAATGCATGTAGTATGTAATATTTTACAATTTCTGACAATTTTTGTGTGGTTTGTTACTTTTGGGGACTTATACAAGGTCATTGTGAGTTAACTTGCCTTTTACGTTTTTCGCTTACACCCTCTGTTATGGAGCTCTTAATAGATAATTTCTGAAGTGCTGCTTAATATGTTTCGTTAGTTTAAGAATTATGGTTTAATTATTAAATAAGTATAGTAAATAATTTCATAATAAGGCCTTAGGCTTTTGATAAGTCATTTTTACTGTTCTGTTAGTTATGACAATATTATAGCAACTTTTTAATTTCAGTACATTACAAGTTTCTGCTTTAAATTGTGTTCTTGTATCATCAGTTCAGGAGAATGTCAGTTTGAATGATTTCTATGCAACTTCAGAGCATGGAAATCTACCATGACTCTTGTTTTGTTTATACTAAGTATATGGTTGTTCATATGTAGGCTTGTCTGTTTTATAGAGTGGACAAATCTGCTCCATGCCCATCAGAGCTGGTTCTGGATGTTGTTGCAGACACCCAGCAATAGCCAGGCTTGAAAGGTGATGGCCATGATTGCTAGGATTAATGACTAGGGCTGCTGACCATATCATGGCCAATACTTTGACATGCTCAGCCAATCTTCTCTTGATATGACATGTTGTAGGTGTGTGATCCTCATTTCTCCAGCCTTATCATATTATCATACCCTCCTTTTCCAGATGGCCATGTTTTGGTCACCATTGCTTTGGGGAAGAATAGATGAAGTTCCGAGGTAGGCAGCTCAGGAACTCTCTTGACCAACAAAATGATGCTTGAAACCAAGCAGTCCTTGTCAGTGTGAAGGGATGTTAACCCTTTCCCTCATAGAGTGCATGGCTTTTCAACCTATTGATATTCATGTAGCGAAGGTACCCAGTGCAGTGCGCTACACATAGGCCTGTTAAGTAGTGAAGTGTATGTTATGTTTAACAGCAATTTTAACCATTTTACAATTTTGGTACACTTCTATTATGTATGGAACGATTTAAGAGCAAAATACAGTCATTATAGCTGTATAAATATTTTTCACAAAAGAATTTTGTATGTGCTTTAAAATCTTGATAGAACTCGATCACCATCAAGTCAGTGAAGCTGCATGACCAACAATAGCTGCCATTTCTCATACTCAAAATTTACAAGTTCTTTGTCTGTGTCTACATCACTAAATCAGCTGAATTTGATAATTTATAAAAAGTAATGGATTCCTGCATCAGTATCAGTTTTCATAGTTGTGATTTACTTGAGCAAGTACTGAATTATATCAGCAACTACCATTTTGTCGAATGGAGAATATGACACAGTTATGACCTACTTAAGTTAAATAACAAATTTCGACCAGAGCATAAACAGTGACCATGTGATCTGACATAATGGTCATTCTCATCAATGAATGTAGTATCTAATAGGGGTTTTCTCCAAAGAGTGGCGCTGCAAAATCCTGCTCAAATTGGCTGCTTTTTACAGAGTTGCCAAAAGGCGCTTGTATGCATATTAGGTAAAGTGCCAAAAGGCACCTGTATTCAAAAGCAGTAGAGTACCAAAAGACGTTTGTATGAAGTAAAGGGTTAAGTGGCCTCAGGACAGTGGATCTTCTTAGTCACCAACATTGATTGCAAGGAAGCAATCATACAGAGGCAGTAAGAAACTGAATTTCGAGCTCACTGGACCTACCTATTAACTCTGAATATGTGTATGTGTGTGTGTGTGTGGTGATTCTGGTCATTTGGAGGGGCTTTGTGTTTAGTTTATCAACAGTCCCCTTCCTGTCTCTTCTCTCCTGTTCACAAATATACTGTCAGATGTAGAGAAGGATATCTTTCTACAACAGGAGATACGTCGCTCATCAGAGAAAAAATGGGGTGCAGCTTGTGAATAGGCCACAATCCCGATGGTTTTATTCAAGGCTGTTTCTTTATTAAAAAGAAAACTGCAAGTTGAGACCCACCAGTGAATGGAGTCACCTCAGCCAATTCAAAATCAAGATAGTAACTTGCCTCTCCCATTTGATGGGATGAGTATGCAGTTGTGATATGACCGATGAATATTTTCACATCCTTATCCACCCCACATCATGAACATTTTCTCCATCTTTTGCTTAAAGCAACACAGTTTGTTAGTTCACCAATTCTTCACTTTGGCCACATATCATCCCTTGGTCTTTTACTCAGGATTGCTTCTGCTCCCAGTTCCAGTTGATGTCATCTGCAATGAAGGCAGTTTACCTGGACATCATACAGAGACATGGTAAGTTCTATCCTACTCCAAGGCTTGAATGATCTTCTTCCTCTTCTAGATCATCTAGGCTTTTTAGTGAATTGAGAAAGTCAGACATCAATTCATCACAGAACTTTAGCAATCTGGGTATGGGGTTCTTAACTAACCAGAATCGGGTGTGTTTTCCTTGTGTTTATGTTAAAGAAGTGTCAGGCTCATGGAATCCATTTCCAACAAGATTTGAATTTTCATGGAGATAATTCCTTAGTATATTCAGTGCAGCAGCAGACTTGATCCCACATGGCCCTCTTTTTTTGCTGACCTTTCCATCATATTGGCGCCCTTTTTCAAGTCCCATTGATCAAACAGTTATGATCATGCCTGAAATTTGATCATTCCCGCATCCAAGTTACCTGACCATTTGACCATTGGAATCCCGTTGGAGAAGCCCCAAGTGGAAATAATGGTATGTACTGATGCCAGTGTGCTTTGTTGGGGTACTCACCTGTTGAGACTTAAACTACTGACAGTGACATGTGTGAGCCAGAGGGAATGGCCTCTACACATCACCATCCTAGAAATGACTTGTGTCATCAATACATTTCACTTCTGAAAAGATATCTGACATGAAAAACGTCCTTAATAGGTCCTGCAACTCTGTGGTTGTGATCTATTTCCTCGAACAGGGAGGTACCAAAGCATCCAGTCATTTTGTTCTGATTCAGCCATTTTTACATTGGTGCAACAATCTCCATATCAACATAAAAATCAGACATACTGGCAGACTCATTGTCTTGGAAAAGGCTTAATCCAGAATTGGTGAAGTCTTCACACTGAATGGTCTCTCCATCAGTCTGTCTTCATTCAGATTTGTGCACTTTGCGGGCATCTAATTAATTAACCTGGGGGTGTGGGCATTTATTTTTCCTCTCATATGCTGAGTCCAAAAATAATCCAGAAGTTATGGTGTTAGAATGGCAAGATAATTCTGATAGTCCATCTCAGACGGGACAAGTCATTGTTCACCAATCTACTCATTCTAGTGATATGACCAGGTAGATTCCCGTCGACCAAAATCATCTCCAACATCTACTATCATGGATGGTTCCTCCCTGCTTGGACCATCCACTTCCTCTGCACACTTGGGTCTTATCAGGACAGCCATACAAGACAAACAGTTCAAACCTTTGATTGTGAAGAGAATCTTGAGAGCAAGAAGGCCATCCACTCTCAAAGCTTATGAGGGAAAGTGGCATGTTTTCAGGGTCTGTTGCCATACTAACATCATCTCGGTGTTCCCTAATCTCTGATCTGTTTGACATTTTGCCTTTTTCTCTGGCGATATGAGGAGAAACAGTTGGGCCCCAGTCTCTACCAAAGGTTACTGCCCCATGATAATGGACACATTCACATTCCAGCATCATGGCAGACATGTTTTTGGGTGGGATGTAGACCTATTGGATCTTTTAGACAATATTGCTTTCTATCAACCAATATCCCATGTTTTGTCTCCAATTGGAATCACTCCTGGGTTTAAACATGGCTCCATTGGAATCCATTCAAACCCCTAGCCTACACTTTGTTAAAGCCACTATCATGCAGGTAATGATTCCAGAAACTATCTTCAGTTCAGATCGGAGGGTTTGGTGGGTCTCTTGACACAAATGGGCTTCATAGACCAAAATATGTTACGGTCTGTCAGAAATCAAAAAGTCAGTGCTCGCTCTATTCCATAGGTCAAAAACAGCAGCTATGCAAAGTCCTATTTGCGATCTCCTGCATACTGTGGCTTTTCATGATACACACAAATGCTTCTTCTTAATGGTTTGAGAAGTAACACAGGACATCATGCATCATGGTCTTTCTTCATGGTTGTACTCTTGATATACTCAGACATCTCACCAGATCAGAGTTACCTCACGTACATTACTGCTCAAAAGTTTAGAGCAATCATTGCATGAATTACGTTTGAATGCAACATTCTGACCTGAGGTACAGCAGAAGCTGTTAGCAACATGCAGAATCAACCTTCTCAAGTCCCCATCTCACACATTTGGCATTGCAGAGGCAATTTCAAATCTGGTAGGTTCAGTGGCAGCAGCACAGATGGCTATCACACCCAAATGGATCAATCAACACAGCCTGGATTGCTGGTGACATTTTGTAGGTAAGAAGATGTCAGTAATCATCTTCTTAACTAATAAGGTCATGGGTCAAGTGACTTCATGGTGTGTTGCTTATTTAAGTAGATTATCGTTTGCAAGGAGGAATTCAGCTGTTCTTCCCTAGGAAGGGACATTAGGTAAAGATCAAATGATCAGCATCCCCTCCTCCCATTACTTATTCTTATTACATAATGTGATTAGAGAACATATTCAAAGGAAAAAGCAAACTTTTAAACAAGTAAATTGTATTTCTCCAAGAATACTTACCCAATCACATTACTCTAAAACTATCTCTACCACCCCACCATGCAGGCATCCTCATTATTATCTCTCTCAGCTAAAAACTAGTGATACAAAAGGGAGGTAGCTGGCAAAAGTTAGACCCCTGTCTTTTGAAAGGGAAAGACGATTCTTCATAATTTAGTAGGACTGTATTCATGAGCTAGCAGGCCAATATTTCTGATGTCATGTATTCTTGGAGACACATAATTTACTTAAAAGTTTGCTTTCCTGAACATTCTAAGTTGTAAATAAGAATATATCTCTAACTGAATCTTTAATAAAGAATATAACATGTAGACCAGGAATTCCTGAGTGGAAAACAAGGTCTCTAACTCAAATCCAACAAAACATGTTTGCTTGCAATCAATAATTTTCGTAAAATATTATCTACAATCATAGACAAAAGTTAGCTATGTACTATACATGTATTGTTTATAAAAATGATATCAGTCATGTATGTCCAAATTCCAACCCTCAGTTAAGGACAAAGGTGAAAACAAATTTCACACACACGTGTGTGTATGTGTGTGTATATATATACATGCACATATGTCAATTAGTAGTAATCAAATTATACACTATCCTAAAATGAAAATGCAATATTCATTTCAGTTTAATTAGGTGCAGGTGAGTGCTATCTTCTTAAGTTGAAATAACAATATACAGTAAACACTAAACAGTAATAACTTTTTTTGTAAAGCAGTTCTGTCAGTCACGTGATTTGCACACAGTTTGATCAGAAATAAAAATATTGATTTTACTGCAGAAAGACCAAATGTCAATATTAAGGCTATTTTCAGACATATCAGTAGGATAAACTGGTATAGAATTTTCAGTTATATTTATTAACATTATAGCTGTTTATACAGAAAAACACAACACTGATGAACACTTCAGGCCTGTAAATCTTACATGAGGTTGGTTTCAATGTAAGTCATAAAATTGCCATCTCAATAGTATCTTGAAAATACTGGTGTTTTCTTGAAGATTTCTTTCATTTTAATGCTCATCACATATTTGTAAGCAAAGATAAACAATTTGTGTTAAGTCTATTTGCTTTCAATTTAATGAATTCTCTTATTTTCTCATATATCATGTAACTTACAATTTCATATAACAGTCACATAACATCCTTGTGATTATCTTTAGCAAGATTCCGGTCAACTGTAAACATTGTCAGATGCCTTTTGACAATAAGATAGAGTTATATGTACAAAACTCTTTGGGTTTTCAGTATCAGTTTTACTCACACAACAATACAAGCGGACAGATATGAATTGCTTGTCTACAAATTCATAAATTTATCAAATGTTAAATATATAAGTGTTTAAGTTTTCTTTATTCAAACACAAAATAAAATGACTTTTACTTTTTAATTTACTGAAAGTATTTTGACAGTGCATATCATTGAACATGATGGTCAAATATTTGTATCACATGTAACATATGGGTGATAAAAATTTATGCCATTACTATTCCAATCAGCAAGACAATTGTTACAGGTTAGAAATCAGAATAAGCAAGTTTGTACCAAACATGCATAGTTTTATCTACTTACATTGATTAAAAAATGCTATTGTAATCGTTTTTATGTAATGATGAGTAATGTCCCATTTTGATTTTTCTGGAATGCAATGTTATCTGGACATGACAGAGAAATTAGTAATTATTAACATATTATAATAGTAGTATGTGAGTATACATGATAAGTTATATTTATAAGCAGTTGAAGTCAGAAATGCTTTTCAAAGCCTCTTTTCTTTACAGACATCTGCATCTGACAGTAGACTTTACACACTGCCATGTATGACACTACCGTCTGACAGTAAACTTTACACACAGCCATGTATGACACTACCTTCTGACAGTAGACTTTAAACACAGCCATGTATGACACTACCATCTGACAGTATACTGTATACACAGCCATGTATGACACTACCATCTGACAGTAAACTGTATACACAGCTGAGTATGACACTACCATCTGACAGTAGAATGTACACACAGCCGTATGCTTGCTTACAAGTCAGCTCCAACTGCAAATAATATAGATCCTGATCTTCTTAAGAGAGTTGTGTTGGCAGATCATGGTCTGTGTTGTTTGTTCTTTAGATTACTCCAAAAAAGCTGAATAGACCCAGATCTGCTGGTACATTGTGCATTGGTAGATCTGGATCTGTGCAGTCTGTAGCTGGACCTAAGAAATGTTTGTGTGTGTGTGTGTGTGTGTGTGTGTGTGTGTGTGTGTGTGTGTGTGTGTTAAGATTGTTAAATTCTTGAAAATTTTCAATTGGTAAGTTTTGTATATTATGTGAATGTGCATCAGTTATTACTGTGGAAAACATTCTCATGAACCTGATGAATGACATTTCCTTGTTAAAGTCACACCTGTTTTATGCTACAGAAAGCTCACTGGTTGACAGTAATGTTGTATACATAGAGTAAATATTTGGCTCAGGTTTATCATCAGATTTTGTTCATAGTAAATGGATTGATTTGAGGGTATATGGGTATTCTGGTCACATTATCGGGAAAATGCATTGTGTATGTGTCGTAGAGAGGCACTTCATCACAGTTACCAACAATTTTCCATAGAATATTTATTAGAGAATTTGAATACTATTAAAATTCTAAGCAGTTTTTTAATTTTTAAAATGTTGAGTTACTGAGAACTTAAAATTTCATGAACACTCATTCCTTAAACAGTGTCACATTGTACATCTAGCGAGAAAGACTTTCTTTGAAGAAAATGATATGGCACCCCAGTTTAAGACCAGAGAAGGCACTTTAACCATGGTACTGTATGGCCAAAATATTTTTAGATGATATCACTGTAACTTTTCTGTAGTCCATAATTATGGTCAGAAAGTACCTGTCTGTGTCCAGGTACCTTAAAAATTTGGACTAGAACAATAATTTGATTAGGTTACTGAACTCTTTTATTACCACGTAAACTGTTTGTTATTATGCTTCTAACTGCATTTGAATGAACTAAACTCTACATTGATTTTTTTTCCCCACTGTATTTCATATCCAAATTTGAATGGCTCAGAGTGAAGTAAAAGATAAAATATACAAGTACAGATGAATGGCTAGAATCTCTTACCCATCATTTAAACCAATCATAATTGCATGAAATTTGTATCAGTTTTCTTGTTTTCCAATCAAATTTGGTGAAATCTGTTAAGAAAGATGGACTATCCATTAATAAACACACATATCTATTTTGCTCACTGAAAGAAAATATATTATAAGCATTTGTGTATGTTTATATACATGATTTCAATTCTGTTAGATCTTCGTGATGCTATCTTTGTTTGGCTTCATCCATTAACTCCTGTTTCATGTCAAACCAGCATGTCTGGACTATAATATTTGAATTGGTATTATTTTACTAATACATTCTTACCTTTCTTAGCTCCAATTAAGTGGATACCTGCAAAGCCCTAATAGCACAAGTGTCATTCAAATATGTCTGAGCCATTATTTTGATGAAACCCTGTGCAGTACATAACTGCAAGATTATGAAGTAGACATATGGCTTCGTCTGTGAACTCTTGTCTGTAACTGAAACCAAAGTTGTTGACCACAAAAACATGAGGGTCTGCCATGTTAAAGCTGTTTGAGCCTTTCTTTTATACAAAATCTTGGCTATTTTTAACCATAAGAACATTATTTACAATATTTTTCAGAACAAAATTGGTTACAAAGACAGATTTCTGTATTGAGGGTTTCTGCTTTCAAGATCTCAATTATAGGTTCTCTGGTGCAATCACATATTTGTTACTGAGGCTTTAATATGGGAATATTTTGATACCCTCTTACCATTTGTACATTTGTTTGGTATAAAGGATGCCGATGTGGTGACCATCTGCACAAGAACCTTGGGGTCCCTCACTATTGGACTCTCAAGTCCCAGGAAAGCATTAAAGGTCAGATTGTTTAAAAGCTTTGCAATTATAGATTGACATTTTAAAAAAAGTTAATAAATATTTACATGCACTCTTAGAAGTGGAAGACTTGGTTATGTATATTGATTTACAACTTATGGGTTATGATTGGGGTTCGTTTGGTGGAGGGAATGGGATAGGGTCAGATATGTAATAAAATGAATGAGGGCTTGCCATGATGAGCCAAAAAAAGCAACCTTAGTTAAACATTTGTCCAAAGCATTTACTTGTATACTGGACTTTAAGTATACTAGACTTTCAATATTTATAACTAAAGACTTTTATTCTACAAAAGCTACATAGAGCTCAGGATTCATTACTCTTTAATCATGGGTTAAAAAAGTGGATAAACTACATTAATTTCAAAAAAGTGTACAGACTTGAATTTATTTTCACGAGAATATAGGGTGCCCTGTCCTGAGTAACCAAACATATACAGAGAAGAAGAAAGGCTCCATTTTCTCCTCATCACAGATTGACCGGCTGTATTCCCAGGAGGAGATTGGATCACTTCCCTTGTTGGGGAAGTCAAATCCTCCAGTGGTACAGGAACCTGGAGCAGTTTCCATGGCTTTAGAAGTTGGCCAAAATACCAAGGGTTCCTTACTTTTGATTCGGTGCCATCACTGCTGGTGAAGGATAGCTTGTTATCTCATCCAATAAGAGGACAAATGCCTGAGAGTGAGTTGTGCCTCCCTGTCAGATCTTGTTGCAAAACTGGTAACAGGTTGCCAGGCACCAGTCAACTCCTGGTCACTGACCACCATGTGTTGGTCACCAGACAGTTATCACTGGACAATAATCTTCAAGCAACTGGATACCATAATTTTATAGTCAATCAAGGGACAGGGATCAAGTCAATACCCCCACCCCCATCCCTTGATCTCTCTTGGGGATGGAGAGCTGCTCATTCATCAAGGGAAGGGTTGGATTGGCATCACCTCCTCCCGCCATTCCTTTGTTTCTGATTGAATCTAACCAGCTCCCAGATACATATAACAGTTGCATTTTTAACTACTTATAAACTCAGCTTCATAAAATATTATACAGTTGTAAAAGAAAGGTATATAAAATATTTTTGCATTGTAACCTCAGAGTCCCTGTGTTGAGGTGGGAATTAGTACCAGGGATGGAGCAGGTAAGGAGTTGTTGGAAATAAGCAAATAAAAAGGTTTGCAATGTTGAGCCATTGTTGTGGTTGTTTTTGAAGTAATACATATTAAACTAAGTCAAGATTCTAATTTTGATGATTTTTATTTTTATTTACAGATGATTTTAGACTGTTCTGTGGTGACCTTGGTAATGAAGCAACAGATGAATTATTAACGAGAGCTTTTGCAAAGTACCCTTCCTTTATTAAAGCTAAAGTGGTTAGAGACAAGAGAAGCAATAAGACAAGAGGATATGGATTTGTCAGTTTCAAGGATCCCAACGATTTTGCCAGAGCTATGAGGGAAATGAATGGTAATATTTTGTTCTCTTTATTATACCCAAAATGTATGTACAGGCTTGTATGTCATGTACAGCCATAAACAACATTGACCTTGCTCTGCCATTGTAGATCAGGATCCATGTTGTTTTTTTTTGTTGTATAATCTTAACAAACTGAATAGACCTATATCTGCCTGCACATTATAAGATAGCCAATCTGGGCCTTAGCAGTTGGTCTTTTATTTTATTAAAGTTCTGTGAAATTTTGATACTCTTCAAACTGCTTGATGGAAATAAAATCACCTGTTTATAATAGATGTTGTATACTTATCCATTTGGTTACCATGTAAAAGTGGAATTATTTTTCTTTCAACTCCTTCACTAGAGTCACCTCAGCAGAAGCCAAAAAGCTGAGATGTCAAAATTCATTTTTAATGAAGCTATGACCAGTACTTACCTGGAAAAAAACATTGAGTGTTATTTGCTTT
Organism: Potamilus streckersoni; assembly: GCA_016746295.1. Lineage (NCBI taxonomy): Eukaryota > Metazoa > Mollusca > Bivalvia > Unionida > Unionidae > Potamilus > Potamilus streckersoni. Next base: position 1,280,612 of record JAEAOA010002242.1, read on the forward strand.
TTCGATAATAAGTAAGATTTTTGTGAATTAATTCATTTTTAAAAACAGTAGAATATTAAAATAATAATGTTGTTCTGTCAAATTAATTAGTCTACTTTTCTGAAATATAATTTTTGATAAAAATTTGGAGAGAAAACTAGATATGTATGGAAAGATAACACAGAAGCAAAAATTGCCATAAATGTTGAACCAGAAATGACAATTCTCCAATACATTTAATAAGTATATAAATGTTTTCTATTTTATTATAATTTACTATGCCAACTATGTATGTAATAATATTAAATTTCACAAATATCTTGTTGCCACATTAAGTTTTTAAAACAATGTCTGGCATGAACCAAACATTTCAGGATTTCTGATATATTCTATTGATGTGTGTGTGTGTATATATATATATATATATATATATATATATATATATATATATATATATATATATATATATATATATATATATATATATATATGTATTGAAAATATGGGAAAAATATTTTGTCACTAGTTGCCCATGTAATAATGGATAAATGAAGTTTAGTAAATTCAGAAAATTTGTACAGGTTGAAGATAATAGATTTCTTGTCAAATACATAAACTAAAGTGCATGTTGGTAAGTGATTTTATGTAGTGTGACACAATTATTGAGCTCTAAGTGGTTTTCTGCAGCAGAAATCCTTCAGTGTCAATTTATGGGTTAGTTATTTTCTTCTGTGGACAGACTATATGTGTAGGTCACTGTTTATGGGGTTTCAATAATAGAATAGCAGGAGAAGCTGGAAAAATAGAAAGTGGTGGGTGCAGTCCCCACTGTGGTGTTCCAGTGAACAAGGTCTTTGGCAGTTTTGTTTGAGAGAACTCTTGTGATAATATGTTGCAAGAAGCCTTTTGTGCTTCATTATTATCAAATGATCACCACTCTTGATTATCATTGTTTGGATGTGCAATAAAAAAAAATGAATGTTTCTGATTTTCTTGGAAGGAGATTGAATCTTGTTCACATTAAGAGAATTTAGCTGATACTAATTATGCCCAATGAATGTGAAACATTCTTGTTTAAGGTAGTACACATGCAGCTTCAATTAATTGTTCTTACATTCAAGAACAAGGACAACTTTTTTCTTGTTGTGATATGGTCAGACTGATTCATATGTAATATGGTCATTGTACTTTGCATGTAATATGGTCAGTCTGATTTGTATGTACTATGGTCAGACAACCTTGCATGTAATATGGTCAGTCTGATTTGTATGTAATATGGTCATTGTACTTTGCATGTAATATGGTCAGTCTGATTTGTATGTAATATGGTCAGACTACTTTGCATGTAATATGGTCAGTCTGATTTGTGTGTAATATGGTCAGTCTGATTTGTATGTAATATGGTCAGACTACTTTGCATGTAATCTGGTCATTCTGATTTGTATGTAATATGGTCAGTCTGATTTGTATGTAATATGGTCAGACTACTTTGCATGTAATATGGTCAGTCTGATTTGTGTGTAATATGGTCAGTCTGATTTGTATGTAATATGGTCAGACTACTTTGCATGTAATCTGGTCATTCTGATTTGTATGTAATATGGTCAGTCTGATTTGTATGTAATATGGTCAGACTACTTTGCATGTAATATGGTCAGTCTGATTTGTGTGTAATATGGTCAGATTACTTTGCATGTAATACAGTCAGTCTGATTTGTATGTAATATGGTCAGACTACTTTGCATGTAATCTGGTCTTTCTGATTTGTATATAATATGGTCAGTCTGATTTGTATGTAATATGGTCAGACTTCTTTGCATGTAATATGGTCAGTCTGATTTGTGTGTAATATGGTCAGACTACTTTGCATGTAATATGGTCATTCTGTTTTGTGTGTAATATGGTCAGACTACTTTGCATGTAATACAGTCAGTCTGATTTGTATGTAATATGGTCATTGTACTTTGCATGTAATCTGGTCATTCTGATTTGTATGTAATATGGTCAGTCTGATTTGTATGTAATATGGTCAGACCACTTTGCATGTAATATGGTCAGTCTGATTTGTATGTAATATGGTCAGACTACTTTGCATGTAATATGGTCATTCTGATTTGTGTGTAATTGTCTGGCAGATATGTGTACTATACAACCAAATGCATGTACAGTAGGCCTAATTTGTTTGTACAACCCTTGGTTCTGAACTATAAGCTTACACCATGTTCTTTTACATGTTATACAATGGTAGACCTTTGTTAGTACTGTCTTGCTGAAGTAACTGAGGTGTAAGAATTTTCAATAGTTTCTGATTCTTCATTCAGAGTTTGGAAAAGTCAGTCAGTATCATTGTTTTTATTGTAGGTCACTTGATTATGGGTCATAAATGTAGTTTTCCTCTTGTAGTGGAATTAGTTCATTGGATGCCTGATGATGTCCAGTTTCATCAAGTAGTTGCCATAATGTGTCCAGTTTCTGTGTTCTCTTTCCAATTGGTGTCCAAGATGATCCTGGAATTAAACATGTAATAACTTGTTTTAAAATTAATCCTAGTCATTGCCGTAATTCAACATTATATATATATATATATATATATATATATATATATATATATATATATATATATATATATATATATATAATGATACCAGTCTTCAGAAATCTCAACTCAAAAGTGCTTGTGAACTGTTGCAAAAAAGATGAATTAATGGCTCATCTGATAAATGACTGTTAAAGTCTTGTTTAGAAAAATGTAAAACTGAGTATAAATTTGAAGAATTTTAGCGCGTTAAAACCTGGAGATAAATCAATGGAGTTTGTAACTCTAGTGAATAAGATAGGAAAGATTTAGCAATCACACATTTGTAATACAGATTGGACATTTAATTATTGAAGTTGAGACAGATGTTTAATATTGTTTAGCACAGACACACATACATGCCATGTTCCATTAGAAACTGTAAGGCAATCAATAACCATGTCTCATAAAATAAGCTTGGTATCTACAGTCTAACTACTCACCTGAAGTGAATAAAAATGTTGGAGTGTATGGTTTTGGTGCAGACTGGGTCTTGGTGGGTTTGTTGTTTTCTTTGACTGGTCCTGTCTCATGAGACACAAAAATGTCAGGTCTAGATTCTCTTATACGGAATGGTCGCCAGTCCACATCGCAGCCTGCTCCCCAGCCATGACATGTGAAAAGGCCCTGTCTCTTAATTGTAGCTGTGTAGACATGTGTGGACAGACATGTCAGGAAAATGCCAATACATGTGATGGAGCCCATTGTTCTCAGTATGCTTGTTCCTGTATATTTATGTAAAGCTTATTTAATATCTGAAACAACTGATATGCATAATGATAATATAGTCAGTGGGACCACACCTGTGGCCTAGTTGTTAGAGCCACCACCTTGGATGTTCTCATATTCAAACCTTGGCCAAGTCATACCAAAGACTTTTAAAAATTATACTAACAGCTGCTTCACTAAGCGCTCAGCTGCTCATAGTAAAGAGTTTAATGTTAGGCTAGGTTGGCAATTGGTCAGGATAATGTGACTGAGTGGCACATCATACTACATATCTGTGTCATTATGCCACAGTGCAAAATATTACTATTAACTGCCACACTGCAGACATCTTAGAGACATAACTGAAAAATTGTTAAAGCTGCATTAAAAATCCAAATTGCACCCACCCACCCCACATAGTCAGGTCTCAGTAGTCTGACTTTTCAAATATAATAACCATCTTATATTCTTTAAAAAGATTTGGGGGAAGTTTCATGTGTTTGTAATTAAACGTAATATTGGCACACACCAAAGATGTCAGAAACTCAGTTCAGTTCATACTTGAAAAGTTAACTTTCCTTGACTTTGTTTTTACCTCTTCACTTTTGAGGTGCATTCTCTCTACCAGTAGGGTTATGCGGAATCAAGGACATGTAAGAGCCTGTTTTCAGACTTATTTCACTCCCATGTGGCATTTTCAGATTGAGTAACATGTGCTAATCCTTAATATTTTTTAGGAGTTTGGACCAAAGAAAAATGTGTGTTCTTATTAAGCAACATGCTGAGTGCAGTATCTCACAGAAGATTCAATACAATTGCATTAAGGGGAAAATAGTTTAGTAACATCATTCAGTATAAAAAAGGTTCATCTAAGTTTGCTATTCTTTCCTTTTGTGTCCACTCTAACTTTGGAAACCTAATTATCTATTCAGTCCAAATAATAATGATCACAGATGTTGCAAAAATAAAATTTGCAAGGTACATTCTTAAATATTTTGAAACTTAACAATTATTGTAAACAAAACATGTTTCACTTTCAAAAATGGTTTCTCAGTTAGTTTGTATCTCAGATCCAGATGTTGCAAAATAAAAATTGCAAGGTATATGGTCAAATATTTTAAAACTTAATTTTTTTAAACAGAACTTGATTAACTTTAAAAATTGGTTTCTCAGTTAGTCTAAATCTCAAATTGGACCAGACTTTGTGAATGGCTTTGTGTATGAAAATGTCTATATATTTAGGTGTCAAAAGGTTAAAAGTTAAGGTCACTGAGACTTTTATATGGTTTTCACAATAAAATTGGTTTTACATCAGAGTACTTTATCGATGACATGCAATTTGAGAAATAAAGAGGCATACTAATTTTGGAGTCAAAATATCAAAGACCAGTATAAGGTCACATACTGAAAGAAGAAAGTTTGTTCTTGCATAAAAAGTTTGGTTCTAGACTAAATACTTCATGAAACTTGTGCAGGGCATTTAGTTAAATTATAGATATAAACCTGTTGATTTTGGGGTCAAAAGCTCAAAGTTAGGGGCCTCATTTTGCAAAGAAGAATAAATTTTGCAACAAAACAAATTTGTTGAAGAGTAATTGATACTAGAGTATTAAAGAAACCTAAAGACTTTTTGCTTTGCCATGGTAAAAATTTCATAAGAAAATTATGACTACTACACTGTTCAAGATTGCATGTTATTATATGCTCATCTTTTTTAAGTTATTATATGCTCATATTTTTTTCTCCATCAACTTTACATTGTCAGAATTGTCCAATATTCCTCAACGCTGAACACCTTCATACTGCACCCCGTGTGCAAATGAACTATTTTCTAATGTAAACAATTTTTTATGAATGAACTAAAGCAGATATTTCATCGACGGCCACATACCAGCAAATGTTTCATAGACTGACACATACAAATTGCTTTGGCACATTCCATGTTTACTTTTTTGATACAATGTTTCAGATTTAGGCTACCTAAAGATGCTAAGGGTCCTCACAATAAAGTGTAAGTTATACACATAAACTGTCTTCTTTAGCTGTTAATAAAAATGGCCAAAAATATACTTACAATTTTACATCCTGAATTTCTTCAAAAAATAAACTTTCATAGGTCTGTAGATCTGAATTTGATGAGCCATGTCATGGGTTCTCAAGGTTGATTACACATTTTGAAATTGTGCTGTAATTTCGAGTATATTCCAAGTGCAGTAACATCCTCCTTACTGCACTCAAAATGAAATAAACATTAAATTCAACAGCATCATTTTGATAATTGCAATGAAACAGCTTCATAAGTTTCCTACATTTTGAGCTGAATCAATCAATGACAAAAAAGAAACATGCATGCCAATGTCAACACAGTTCAAAATGATTAAATTGGCAGACACTGCTGGAATCCGATGCAAGTCACTTAATGTAGATAAATCCAGACATTAATCAAAAGCTTGCATTGAATCAACAAAAATAGCAAAACATATTCTTTCCAGATCAAATGGAAAAGGTGTTGCATTGCATATTCATTAACAATGTTACTCAAATTCCAGTTTTAAGTAGAGCAAATACCATTTTCTTTTGAAACTTATGTCTAGCAGGTGACCAACTTCATATTTATCTGGGTGGAGTTATGCACTCATTAATAATGTTGTATAATGATCCATCAACACTTCTGTTTAGTTACTTTGTTTCTTGCAGTGTATTTTTGTTTATATATTTAAGCCTTGGGAAGAATAGGAAATGAGCATATAACAAAAAGATTACTGTATTTGTATGTGAAAATATAAACTCGTTTTGTCGGAAGGATATATTGCACTCCCAAGGTCGTGCAGTATATTCATCTGAGAAACTTGTTCATTTTTTCCCATACAAATACAGTAACCTATAATTCTTCTAGTGCCTACATGGGGCAGGCATACAATTTGCTGCTCTTGATACACTGATATATTGACATTATTATCTGCCCCTTTTAGTTAGTCTCAGATATACTGACATAATTATCTGCCCCTTTTAGTTAGTCTCTGGCTGCATAATAGTTACTTGTCCTTTTTTTTTTATTTCAACCACACAGTCACACTATGAGGTCTATGCTATACAAGATTTAGATAAAATGTTTAATCAATTTCTGCTACTGATAGCAGGTGTTTTGGTAAAATTACATTATGTAGCAGTAAAAATACAAATGCATCTCTCAAGCAATTTATCTCCACATATAACTTGCAAGTATTCAAATTAAGATTATACTGAAAGCTAAAAAGAATATAATGCAGTTCAAACAGCCAGTGAAAATGTCTTTGTGTGAAAAGTGATATTATCTTATAACCACTGTGGCATCACTTCATCTCAGCAGTGAAAAAGATTAGATAGTTCAATTTTGAGACATTAGAAGAAAAGTTCCAGTGTTTAACAGACCCTTGTATCTCTGTCTATCCCAATCTTGAAATGCCACATAAGTGTTCTGCATGAATAAGACTATCTTCCCAGACAAACAATTTAAATAAAATCTAACATTTAGGTATGATAATAGCTTTTAATGTCTTTCCATACCAGTTCCAATAGATTTTGTTTACTACAAACTATAAACCATATTCATCTTTCTGACAAATTATGACACCTTACCAAATCCTTGAATTTAATTACACATGAACTATTCACTTTTTGCAAACCCAAAATGTTAATATACAGAAAAATATATTATTTCACTATACATAGATTTTTGTTGAGATTGCACATCAGCGGAAAAGGACGATATCAGTCGTGTTTCAGCTGGTGTTACAGAGGCAACAGTAGCAACATTTTGTTATGCCCCACCATGGTAGTGGTAGAGACATAGTGTCACATGTACATCTGTAACATTTTAATAGAATTTTGCATTCAAGTCCCTCCAGGCCCTTGGGTAGGGGATGTGTTTTACATAAACACATTTCTATTTTCAATTCTATCTTGAATCGTGTTCATTTCCCTTTATTTCTTTTGTCACATGAAGGCAGCTGTTGATATCTATGCTGCATCATTGTAAAGCAAAGGCAATGTATTATGGGAAGCATTCCTTAAACCTTTAACCTTTGAGTAAAAGTCTTTACAGACTGAAAATTTTCTTGTTTATATTATGGGTACAGTTTGTAATAATCTAGTTATACCACCCAATCCCTTCATAGATTTTGGCTAGCTTATATATACCATAAATGAAGAAAAACTATTCTCTAATGCATTCACTCACTCCCTTGGCTCTGGGGTCATGGTCACAAAATTCAAAGCTAGCTTCAGTGTCAAGTTCAGATATAATTATTTTACGTTTCAGTCATATTTTCCCTGCTTCTTTCTAACAGTTGTTTAAAATAAATAAATGAAACATGGATTACCTACAATATATTGCATATTTGGGATCTTATCCTCAATGTCAAGGTCACATGTCAATATTTTCATATTTCTTTTGTTTCTGCTTGTGTCGTGAAAGGTGTTTGAGCTAAAGGAATAGACCTTGGGACATTTAGATGACTCATGCATTACTTAGCTCCAAGAAATTATGAAAGTTGTTTTCCTCCTATATAGTGTTGCTGTTGTGGACCACCATTTCATTTGGTTGAAGAGCCATGGTAGCTGAATAATCCAGAATTTGGTTGAACTGAGGCTCAGGTTGCTTTGACAGTATAAATTTGGTTGAATGTAATTGAATTTCGTTGAATGTAGTCATATGTTTCATTGAAGTAACTGCCTTCACTTGTTTGAGTGACTTTGACATTCCTCAATAGCCATTTTTCTTCATGCCACTGAAATGGCATTCAGCAGCTTGAAAATGCAGTTAAATGGAAGAAATGGTCTTGTCTTGAATTTGTGGCAATTCTTTCACCCACATGAGCATCAGTTCCTTTAACAAACTTGTTTTTGGGTTGTTTTTTTTACACCAATTATGTTCTTTTCCTCAAATGATACCTTTTGGTAATGGCACTGAAACTTTGTTATTTTTCCATGTCTACCTAGTAACTTCAAATGTCTGTTGTTAGGGTCATTTTCAGATTTCATTATTGGAAATTATTGTTTGGGTTCCAGAATAACTGAATTTGCTTGTAACCATCAAAACTGCATATATTAGACAGCTTAGTGAAAATAATTAGAAATTACTTTATGACAGAAAGAGTAATAGCACAAGGTTTCCCTGCCCCAATACACAGCCCACTTCAAGACTGTTGATGATTTTATTGCAAGAAAAAAATCACTAGTGATGAAGAATACAGTTATTGTATTAGATTGCATGTTACAGTGCTTCATCTTTATTAGTACAAAAGTTGCTCTCATTATAAGCCGTAGAGTGATAAAATGAGGCATATTGCAACAGGACCATATCTTAATCAGCAGATAGTCCATAAGAACACAAAATAAGATATTAAACAATGTGAAATCACATTGTAATTTGTTATAAACCAAAACCTTACATTAACTTAAATAGTATAAGAAGAGATTATGATAAATCTGTATTCAGACAAGCAAATGGAATCCATAACCAAGCCTGCATTATAAGGGTATAAGTGTTATACTGAGTGGCAACATAGTGAGGGACAACTGGATTATAACATTACACATATTCTAATAATTTTTATGGATTCACCAATAAAGTATGTATTCACTTAACCTTGTGGCACATCAGTCTTATATTGCAGGGGTCTGGGGTTTGAAACCTGCCTTTGCCAGCCTGTAATGGTATGTTCAGGTAAAAGGTATAGCTCCCATTTCTTCAGTACAATATCAGTGTGCTAAATGTGCATAAAATCCCCAAACAACTAAACATCATCCTTGGAAAGCTCTTGAACTTCAGTGCTTATTAGATTCTAATTCATTGATTTAGCTGACATGATTCTTAACTCAGTTTTCTTCTTCATTGATATTTCCGAATGCTCTGACATTGTCCATTATCTAGCATTTAACATCCGGTCTCATCCTATGTCAGCAAAATGAATACATGGGGCTAATTGGACTTTATACTCCTACCATTATTTATGAGTAGTCATTAATACAAATAAGGGTAATTAGCTCTTTATGCCTCAGTGAATATAAATGGACAGGTAAAAAGACGATGGCATAGATGTAACTTTGGAAGAATAATTATATTTTTAGATACGGATGTTGAATTAGATACTATTATGTTGGGGATAAGTTGAGTAGATTGTGATTTTATTATTTTCCCCAAGATTCCAAGACTGATTTATACTTTGAATGGTTGCATGCATGGTTGTATTTATTGCATGTGCCTGATGGGAAATTACTCCCAGTTAGTTTGATATAAAGACATCAAAGCTTGCAAATTTTATTGTAGGAAGTTTCTTGATTAAATTTCCTCTCTGGACAAGGTTAGATAATAAATAATAAAATAAAATAAAAAATTGGAACCCAAAGTCAGGGAGGGTGAAGGTATCAACTAGGAGAATTGGTATTGTGTGGAGTAGGGGATAAATGATAAATGTGGCTTTTATACATGTTCAAAGCCATTTATGAAAATCTGTCAAGAATGGAATTCCTTATATTAAAAGAACATATTTACTGAAAATACTGAATGTTGTTATAATATTACCCAGCATGCATCTCCCATGATGCATCAACAATAGAGTGACCCCACTTTAGAAGCAAATTTTTTGAACAGATTAGATAGAGCTTGGTGTATATACATGTATAACTTTAGATAAAGAGTATATTTGCATTTGGTCTTTGAACACTGTGAGTGCACTCACTCAAACAAAGGCTTGTATTTTAATGCAGTCTGAATTAATCTTGATCACTTAGCAGTTTGATGTATTTTCAAAAGGAATGTCTGACATATTGTTAATGAGTTGCATATGTGTTATATCAAATGCCAATAATAATAATAATAATAATAATAATAATAATAATAATAATAATAATAATAATAATAATAAAAATAAAAATAATATAATTCAAATAATATAATTCATTTAAGGAGCGTAACTCAATTTAATATAAATGTACTATATCAAGTCTTCTCTGAGTCTCTCAGTTTACCTGTTTGTCTGTCTATGTATCAAAGAATTCTTGTTAGTTCAGGAACAAAAAGTTGCATAATGATAAGCAGTATTGAAATTTAGACTTCTGCATTACATTGGGAGAAAAACCCAACGCAAAAAAATATATCTTGATATCCATGATAAATGCATAGGACAATACCACAGTAAATATAACAAATCATTCATAAAATCATGGCTAAAAAAATGAACAATGGTTTTCTCAAAAACTTGCAACATTTCAGCAGTCACAGAGTTGCATACTTCTAGAAAGTTTATTTGGTGACTTATTTTGAGCTATTTGAAAAATTCATAAAATATAGATTAGATTGTGTATCAAATGGAGCATCCAAAATTTAGTGATCTAAATATTTACTTATTTTTTATAGTCATTCAGAGGCAAAACCTAGGTATTGTAGCAAATTATTCTAGTTATTTTGGATAGGTGTTTTGTCATTTTACATTAAAAGTTATTGTAATTTTTTTTTATTCACACTGCTACATGACATGCTTATTCCATGTTAAATTACTTAGTCATCAATCCTAAAGTGCTTCATCTTTAACATTTTCAACTACTGAATGATTATATCATTAGAAGTAGAATGTATTTTAATTCAGTCTATTACCGTAAATTTTGTTTGATTCATATCTATATTGTGTCAACTACAAGATATTTTTGCATGTGTGTCCATTGCATAGGGATGTACATTTATGGATACAGCAAAGAGCAGTAGCTCTAGAATAGAGCCCTGGGAAACACCAAGTTTAATTTCAAGTGAGTCAGATTGTACATTTCAACCATTCACTCTTATCATTTCTTTAAACAGATTTGACTAGTGCTGGTTTATTCCATGACATAGTATCAGATTTGTAAATATTAAGTTTGTTAGTAACACATCATTCAATAAATCAAAAGTTTTTTTTTTGAATTTCAACAATAAATTTGTTTCATTCTCTAACAGCCACAATTCTGCAAGTATTTTAATGAATGACCTTTGCAAAACCTAACTCTTCTAAAAAAGAGTGAGAGAGTATTGAAGTATTGATATACATTTATTGGATTGGAAATAATTCTCTAAGAAATTTTATATAATATAAGCAGGATAGAAATGGGACTGCTCTGTTGTTTCCAGGGTCCAAATGAGAGCCATATTTGTGAACTAGAGTCAATTTTGATTGTTTTAAATTTTCTGGAACAAATTCAAACTATTTTTAATATCTTTGGGCCTGCTTAATTAAATCCAGTCTAATATTAAACACTATAAGCACATACATTGGCAGTGAAAAATTTGAATCAGAAACTGGAATATTTTCATTGATATAACTAAGATGCTTTTGATGATCATTGGACTGAATATTTTCCTACCTGTAAGTACTTGTTTGTCATGATTAGTGGACTGAATATTTTCCCTTCCTGTAACTACTTGTTGGTCATGATTAGTGGATTGAATATTTTCCCTTCCTGTAACTACTTGTTCGCCATGATTAGTGGACTGAATATTTTACCTACCTGTAAGTACTTGTTTGTCATGATTAGTGGACTGAATATTTTCCTTTCTGGTAACTACTTCTTTGTAACGATTAGTGGACTGAATATTTTCCCTTCCTGTAAGTACT
>JAEAOA010002242.1:1297500-1325000 GCA_016746295.1 Potamilus streckersoni
CCATAATTGAACTGTCCATAATTCACATGCTGTTAGCAAAATTCAGGTTTTCATTTGCCTTTTATACATAGCTCAGCCTGCATCCAAATTGTATACCAGACTGCTAACTGTTTCATTTTATCTAAGTACATTCAGAAAGCAGGAAACAATTTGTGCACAGTACAATGTGGATATCTTGTTGCCTTAGAAATAATTGCCTTGATAAAATCTAACAGTATAGTAATTGCACATCCAAGGAGCTAATGACTCCTGACAGTCTGTATTTGCCTCCTTTGCTCTTGATTTAAATCATATTTTTACTGCAGCCACAAAAATTGCTAATGGTTTTCCAAGTTACAAATCTGTATTAATTACAAAGGACTGATTAGCCTCCCATTTGATGCTCTTCATCTTGATGTGCATCCAGTTTAATGTTAGCAGCATAGACAAAGATTTGCTACTACATACTGTATCATTTGTTATAATGTATATGCACAGATTTGCTACTGTATCTTTACAGTATATATTTTCACAGCTCTGCTGCTGCTTTTTTATTGTATATGTTGTATAATGTAGATCTGCTGCTGCTGCATACTGAATCGTTGCTAAGTTATGTATGATGTATATGCACAGACCTGCTGCTGCATACTATATCTGTATGGTATACTGTAATATATTTTCAAAACTCTGCTGTTGCATTATGTATTGTATAATATAGATTTGCTGCATGCTCTATCTTAATTTATAAAGAATATTTACAGATTTGCAATTGCATACTGTATTGTAGCATTTAGATACAGATCTGCTGTTGCATACTGTATTGTGTATTATGTATAGACATATCCACCATTGTTTCCTGTATTATACCTAATGTATACACAGATCTGCTGATGCATACAGTATTGCAGTTTATTGACATACAGTATATGTTGTTGCATACCATTTGGTATGTAATGTATATGCACAGATCTATTGTATGCATATGGTATGGTACATAATATATACACACAGATCTACTGTACTTATGGCAATTTATTGAACTTGATATGCTGTTGCATACAGCATTGAAATTTATTGACAGATCTACAGTTGTACTTAGGGTTCAGATAACTTTTTATATGCCCACAATAAGGTGGATTGTGATATTCATCCATCCATCTCTTACAAATTTGTTCCTTGTAATAACTTTAGCTCTCCAATATATACAGTTGCCAATTTTTATAGCTGGCTTGTTATTGAGATTTTTAATAAAAATAGGCCTTTGAATAGGATTGGAGGGGATACTATACAAATGATTGTGGGAAACCAATGAACCTGTAATCAGTGTGCAACACTGCCTACAAGTGTTACAGTCAGGACTATTAAGCATTTGGCAGATGTATACTTTGCCAATCACAGTTCTCTAGATGCTTAATAAAACTATGCAAATATTTGCTAATAAAAATGATTATTTTGGAGTTTTAATCATGTGTGCACCAGAAACTTAGTTTATCTAGACCTGGCTCTGTAATGTTTTCAGGTCTTGTGTACATTATACAGGTTCAGTGGAATTGCATCACAAAGAGATCTAAAGCTTACATTAAAGTTCTAGCTGAGTAATACAAAGAATTATAACTTGTCACAGACTTGTATGTAAATATGACATCAAAAAATTGGATTATGAACAGAGCCATTTCAAGCTTGCGTTGGATGCCCACACCACCACCACTCCACTCTGAAAACACATTTAAACTCCATGAACTGGCAATCCAGTTGGTCATCCATATTGCCCACCATATATGACAGCCTTAATTGTACAAGTGATTTTCAATTATCACATACTTCTGTGTGTTTTATGGCATTATTTAGAGGATTGTACAAGGGATTTTTGCTTGTCACAGAAATGTATGTATTGTATAGCATCATTTTGGGGATTGTAAGAGGGGTTATAATTTGTCACAGACATATATTGTATAGCATCAATTAGGAGATTGTACAAGGGATTATCACTTGTATGCATTGTATGGGATCATTTAAGGGGTTATACAAGGGATTATCACTTGTATGTATTGTATGTCATCATTGAAGAGATTGTGCAAGGGTTTATCACTTGTATGTATTGTATGTCATCATTGAAGAGATTGTGCAAGGGATTATCACTTGTATGTATTGTATGTCATCATTGAAGAGATTTTTGTGCAAGGGATTATCACTTGTATGTATTGTATGTCATCATTGAAGAGATTGTACAAGGGATTATCACTTGTATGTATTGTATGTCATCATTGAAGAGATTGTACAAGGGATTATCACTTGTATGTATTGTATTGGATCATTTAAGGGATTGTCACTTGTATGTATTGTACTCATCATGTAAGAGATTGTACAAGGGATTACCACTTGCCACAGACTTGTATGTATTGTGTGGCATCAATTTGGGGATTGTACAAGGGTTTATCACTTGTCACAGAATTATATGTAATGTATGGCATCAATTAGGGGATTTACAAAGGATTAAAACTTGTCACAGATTTGACTATATTGTGTGGCATCAATTAAGGGATTGTAGAAGGGTTTATCACTTGTCACAGACTTTTATGTGTAGTATCATTTAGGAAATTCTTAATTTTGTATTTTCAAAAATATGAGAATGATAATAGGGATTTCACTGTTGAGAATTATTTTAATCAATTGCTTAGTTGTTGTCTTGTCCCAGCAGATATCTTCAACAGTAAAACAAATGTTTTATATTCTCAGCATGTCAAATGTGGTATTTTTATTCCTATTCCTTAGTAACTTTTATAGTAAGACATCTAGTGCAAACATTCATGAAATGGCACTTATTTTTCTTTTATGTTACTGTTGAATGGACATTTTATTACTGAATTTACTGTTGCAAATTTAAGGTTAAACCAGATAGTTTGTTGTGTTTACAGTTTTCTTTTTCAGATTGAAATGTCAATAAGTTAAGAAAATAGTAACTGCACAAAAAGCCCATATTAACATATTTTGGTATTTAGATTACATTGTAAGCATATTATGATGTAGAAAAATGGGAAAATAAACCCTGTAGCATACATAGTACTATAAAACTGTGTTGTACTGTTTTTTTACCATCAGAGATAGTAGAAAAGTTAATTATCTCTCCTCTTTATTTTAGGTAAATATGTGGGTAATCGTCCCATCAAATTGCGCAAGAGCTCGTGGAAAGACAGAAATATTGATATTGTCCGGAAGAAGGAAAAGGAAAAGAAGAGGCTGGGTTTGAGATGATTGAATACATCCATGAAAAGTTTGGCTGCATTACAGAGACAAATATCATTCTGTGGACCAGCTCAAACCATCTGTACCCTCTTAGAAGTTGAATCTAACTGCAAACAACAGGCAATAATCTGTCATGGTTTAATGCACTGGCAGTTCAGTATCGGTGTTTGTTTTACTGATGACTCCAAAATATCTGCATAGATCTAGTTCTGTCATTGCATTATATGACAACATATTATCTGTTCAGTTTGCAGTTTGACTTGAATTAGAAGTGATTACATATGGTTTATAGTCTAAACATTATACAATGTCTGACAGATTTTAAAATTAAATGGTTGTTTGGCTGGGTATATGGAAAGGAACCTGCTAGCAAAACTGGAACAGAGTAGTCCGGACAATGAAACTTCCGATGAAACTGGTGTCTGGGATATCCTTATTTTCAGTGTTTATGTGTTGTCAATAGCTATTCTTGATCTTGAAACATTATCAGGATAAACGTAGAATGTCATGTCATAATGCAGTAGTTGACTGGGTCTAGGAAATTCTAAGAAGTTGTCTTTCTGTGACAGCAGCCTATTTGGGTTCTAGACACAAAGGACATTTTTATTTTACTTTGTTCTGTTATGGCTGTTGTCTGGATTGCAAATTGCAGGAGTCTATTTATATATAGCAAACACACACTGTTTTTAAAGTGGTTTTGGAAGATTTGAATCAATTTTTATACCCATAATAAAAGATATAAACAATGTTTGTTAATCAATTTCACTTTGATTTAGCCAGATTATGGTAATACTTTGTACTGCAAAATTTGGAGGTTTGTTTGCTACTTTATTTTTAAATGGTGAAACTGAAGATCGAGCACTGGTTACATGATTCAGATTGTCTCAATCAGGAGAGAGAATTTAACAATTTGCTGCTCATCATTTTTTTTCTTCAGATATGCTATTTATTTCTTCCCTACCTTGAGAATATTTAAAGTAAAGGTTATAAAATTACAATTTTTATATTGTCAAAATGGATTTAGGTTTTGACTTTGCAAGATAAAATAGAAAATGAGTTCTTCTAAGACACTGTGTTATGCTTGCTTATAAAAGTCTAACTGCAAACTACACAGATCCAGATCTGCTACCACATAATGTGCTGGCAGATCTGAGTCTGTTCAGTTTATTAGGAGTAATCAGTAGAACAAGCAACATATATCCTGGTATGCAGGTGCGTTATGCTATGACATACATGCCAACCATTACGCCTTACCTGTAAATGCATTTGGATTACGCTTTTTTGGTATATCCCCTCCCTACCCCGCAAATTTGTTTTCTCATTTTTATTAACATCCCACTAATCACACAAAACATTCTGGAAAAGACAGCTTCTGTGTAACTGACATAAAAGTACACTTGTCTGTTGACCTTCCTATGTGTTATGTTCTATTTATAGCAGCTGCCCTATTACCAAGAAGACCTCTGTTTCTATTTATAGCAGCTGTCTGGGACAGAACAGACTGGTTTTCTAACTTTTAATCTTTGCTCACATAGTCTTTGTTAAAAATAATTTTTGTTACAGAACCATTCTGTAGGATTTTGGCGGTATTTATTCTAGTCGATGCGTATGTTACAGCAAAAATGTTTCTCAAATGATTTCACATATGGATTAAAAGAAAAAAAATGACTCGGAGATGAATACATGAGTAACACAGTACAGTACCATTCAAAGGTAGCTTCACACCCATTGTAGGCTGTGGAAAGGATTTTAATATTGGACATAGTGTAAAACAGATGTCTTGATCATTTTACTAACTCCAATACTAAGGTAACTTTTTTACAGCAGAACTAAGTTGTGGAAACGAATTGTATAAATTCAGGGGCATTATTTACCGAGCTCTTAATAGAACACTAACTACAACTAGAGGTAGAATACAACTTTGGTGCTTTGTTCAAACAGGATGATTCCTGATGCCAAAATATACATGTTTTGTACATTTGCACCTTGAATTCTATTGTTATACTGCTCAGATTACTCCTTTTGTCCACTTAGATTATGCCTTTTCCTCATCAGGGTTTGGCATGTATGCTATGATTGTAGATCAGGATCTTTGTTATTTGCAATTTGACTTGTCTTATAAGCCAGTATAGATGGTATGTAGGAGAACTGACAAGGCAATAAGTTAAATTTAAATTTAAAAATTGTTGTTGACTTTTTTAATGGAATTTTTTCATGCAGATTCCATGGAGATAATGTGAAGAAAAAATAAAAAAGGAACAGAATGAAATCAGATTTGTTTTTTTTTTTATTATAGAAAACACCAAACAGCTAATATTTGTCTTACTTGTGAATGGTGTGAAATCTCCATCGATATGTTCACATCAATAGAAGCACCATCAACAGTAAAAAAACTGCATCTGTTACATCCGTAAATGTGTTCAACTACAAATTTGGTAGAATATTAATGTATGTATTGTATTTCATGTATTTTTTTGTAAGCTTTAATTTTTTCATACACAATCCAGTTATCAAAATGTTTTTCATATATATATCACTTTGTATTTTCAAAAAATCCGTTAAATTATTGGACATAAAATGTTTACTAAGAATATTTATTTTTGCAAAATATTATCAAAAATACTGTACTGTCATTTTGTTTTTACAAAACTTTATAAATAATTGTTGGGTAGAAAATATAATGATTAATGCAGAAGCATGAGTGTCCTCAGCACTGGTCAAGGGAGTCACATGACTTTCCTGAAAATTAATCTGCAAGTGTGTGTGTGTGTGTTTGTGTGTGTGTGTGTGTGTGTGTGTGTGTGTAAATTCCAATGAGTTTAATCATGCTAAAATGAAGCTGAAAATGTTTCACAAGGTTCTATTGTAAACGCTTAGCAAATATTAGCTTTGTTTTGGATTGCTTACTCTACTTACTCTTTCCACTGTGACTGATTATTCACCCCACCCTCCTTTGCAAAAAATCCTGACTTTCTCCCCCTTTTAAAAATCTTGCCGGTGCCCATGTGCATAAGCTCTCTTATTGTCATGTAATTACAATATCTACTGGTGTTTATTAATAAATGGTCAAATGACTTTACAGACCATACTCTTAAATATTATACTTAATTAGTTCTCCTTATTAAGTCCATCACAATAACAACACACTACTTGGGTTTTAAAACGAGTTTGGAAGCCTTTTAATGTTTTTTTACCCAGCAAAAATTCTCTCCGTACACACTAAAGTGTAAATCATCTCCGTACACACTAAAGTGAAAAACCACAGACCATTGGTCAATTAGTCTTATTGTTTCATTGTAGTCATACAAGCTTAAAATATAAAAACCTTGTCTTTTTCCATTGTAAATTTGAAAGTCACAGACTCTGTTAAATCAATTTGTGTGCTTTGTTGTTTTTTTTTTTCCTCTTTGCAAATGCTAGAAATAAAAACCACCCTGAATAAATACTTGTTGTACACTGATAATTTTGTTAAATCTCTCTCACACACACACTTGTGCTCCTGAGCATTAACTAAAATGTGATTTCAAATTATATATTTTTATTGCAGTTTGATAATGAGGTTATTGTTGCTGTAAAAATATAAGTTGCACTTAATTTTTTTTGACAATGAGGACTCATATCATTATGTACAATTTACCAATAAATAATAACCATGAATAATACTAACACAAACCATCTTAATCATTTTGCCAACATTACACAACAACAACATATTCTCAAAATGCAGATGAGCTTGCACACAGACATAATTCTCTCTCTCTCTCATTCACTAATAGCAACAAAAATTCTCTCATTCAATGATAACAACAAAAATTTTTATTGTAATTTGATTCTTGTGTTGAGAGCAGAATGAGAAAAAAAATATATTTACATTGTACATTTGTACCATGAGGTTGTCAAGTAGCGTTTGTTCCATAGAATTTATTCAGGTACGATCCCTTGATTTTTTTGTACACAGGCAGTACCACCAAATTATAATTGTTTATTTTACATGTACATCTAATTTTTCATACACTGAAATTAATAATTATTTTTTCATGTATGAAAAATTATGAAATACAGTATACAGATTTTGTCATGATATTCTAAGAGTTTCGATCTCGCTTACATAAGTAGAATCATTGCGCCACCTGCTTGAAAGACACCATGTTGTGCAGAACTTGGGGCGGGGAATCCTTACTATTGTATTATCTGTGCTCACATGCCAGTAAAGTCCAGCTGCATGCAGGCACCATAAACCCAGATCAGCCATACTATGCCAGCAGAACAGGATCTGTGTTGCATATTTTACCAATTACTCCCAACAAACTGCATTGACCCAGATCTACTTGACATGCATTAGGTGACGGGAGAGTTTGGTGTGTGCAGTTCGCAGTTAGACTGTTTGTGAGAATTTATGGCAATTGGCAATACACCAATACCAATTTCCCATAAGACTGACCCACAAGGTGCGTCTTTTTTATTCGCCGCTAAGCAGCAGAGAGGGTGAATCCTACAATTAGAATTCGAGCAAATATATTTAAACATGAAATAATACTAAAGAAGGCAAAAATTGTAGGGTCAATAATGCTAAACCAGAACCTCTAAACGATTTGAGGTTCTCTCTGCGTGGATTAGTTCATATTTCAAGCTGTTATTTTCGTGACACCTCTGTGTTTTTAAATGCTATGCGTGTTCATTTATGTACTCTTACACATAAGTTTTGTCAGTCCACCCTCTCTGCTGCTGTAATTAAACCAATATTTTATCATTAATGATCGGTGAAGCTCACTCGAAAGCGACTAGAGCCAATTAAAAAAATATTTTCCTGGGGCGACATTTGGAATCAGATTGTGACTATTATAAAATAATAATGGTGACCACGAACGATTTGTGGACACTTAATCATTTCTTTGAATTTTTTGAAAACTATAAAAACTCTAATTATTTCCGTCATTGATGAAGGAAATAAGCATTATTTCAATTATGCGGACACATTAATCGAATTCACGTACAACAACGATGAGCTTGAACTTTTTATCGAAGCTTGAAATATTTTCAACGATGCTACAGAGCATTATGTTAGATATATATTTGATAAAGAAATCCTGTGACGAAATCTCAAAAAGTCTGAAACAGATATAGAAAAGAAACTTGGTTGACCACATTCATGCGAAGAGAAGTATGAAAAATACTGCAATAGAGGGTGTTAATCGCTGTGATAGAATCTATAAAGAAGAGGAAGAACGAATAAGAAATTGAAAGAATATTTTATTGAAATTGTTGATCTTTTTGTAAATTTACTTACCTTAAATTGTCAAAGGCTGCAAAAGATATTTTTTGAATCAAACAGTCAACATCATCATGGACAAACAAAATGAGGTTCAATGTGGAAAAAAAAAATTTTGAACAGTTGATGATACATTTTATTGCCTCACAGCGAAATCTTGACATAAAAATAAAGCATAAAATCAATCAAGAAAGACTAATAAAATAGCTAGAAAAATATCACGGATCATTCGGGACACTTGATCGGTTACATAACGGATCTGAGACAAATATTCATTATCACGATTGAGAAATTGTGCCATTTCATTAGGTTTGTATATAATAATAATATGAAATATGGCGCGATTCCACATCGGTTGTGGAGCAGTTATTTTGTCATTGTGCGGTTTCTTGATCATATATGCTAAGCCAATTATTGATGTTTCAGACATGAAATTTCAGCATGATGGTATGGTTATCATGGGTATTGTCATCACTTTCTGTATCATCATTATCGTCCATGAAATATTAGTGATAATAGTCGTTAGCTTTATCGTCAGTAAAATCTTCACACGTAACATAATTACTGTCCGTGATTTTATCACGAGGGACAATAACATCATTATCGCCATGAAATCCTTGACAAGCATTGTAGTATTCGATCCATCGAGGATCATCAATTAAGTCTGATTTAGGCCATACAGGATAATTTAGTATATAATCTGACCTTGAAGGGTCTTTTTATTATCTGCTGTTAAAGTTGCTCCAAATCCTTATAAATTATTTTTTTTTTCGATTATATTTTTGACAGCTGTTTTGTATGAAGAATTATCTCAGGTGGCCTAGTGGTTAGAGCGTCCGCCTCGGATGCGGAAAGTCGTGGGTTCGATCCCCAAAGTCTTACAAAAATTGTGCTAAGAGCTTCCTCACTTGGCGCTCAACATTAGGAAGTTAGTGTTAGGACTGGTCGGTCTTGTGTCAGGAAAATTGGACTGGGTGGGACATCATGCTACATGTCTGCGGCATGATTCTCCAGTGCTAGACATCACTATCAACTGCCACACTGCGGACATCGTAGCGATATGACTGAAAAATTGTTAAAGCTATGTTAAAAATCAAAATCACATCACATCACATTGTCTCAAGAAATATGCTAGACCAATTTTTAAATAGTTCGTTGTAACTGATCTTTATCAAGTAGAAGATTTTCGATATATATTCTTAAATCAGGTCCTGTTACAAAGAGAGTCATTATCGATAAATCTTCAGGAACAATATCAGGCAAATTAATCATCGTCAGAAAATTCCTTATCGCGTTTAGTTTTTCACGTGGACTTTTTTTTTTATCTGAATGAAACATACAAGCATCGATTGCATCGATCCCTTATTGAATTTATCACTGATGACCCGTTGAACTCGTTTTATTTGTGCTGAATTATTATATAACTGTTCAACTTGTTCCGCTGGTTACTTTCCAGCATCACACTGGAGCACATTATTCAAGAATAATTTCTTGGCATCATATGGTTCTAACTTTTCATTGTCACAAGGGTTATACTTGTAATATTGATTTGTTTTCACGCACTATCTTATATTATGTAATCTGAGATTGTTTTATTCGATCACCGACGCTTGTTTTCAAACAATCATTAACAACAGGATTATTCGCTATTTGTTCATTATTTGGGAGAGGGGTATTATTTTTTCGTTTCCATGTTTTGTAATCATCTGAGGAATTATCGGTGATTTTAAAACCATTATTCGACATCATTGTTACCAATCTCGGCGAGAAATACATTTTAGAATTATTCTTATCAGATAATATCGCTGAGATATGCAAATCCATATGGAAGTAATAATTCTCCTGTGTTAAAGATCTCGATAATTTATTTTTTGTAATCGAGTAATCGTTCACGATAAACTATAATTTTTTTTGTCTTCACGAGTAACAAGAAGTTTACAGTCGCGTTGTTTTCTTGGTGCTGAATAATGAATTTCTTCAACACAACGACAATGATGAATCGCCTGCTTGGTTGCTTCGACTGATCCTAATTCCTCAGAGAATACTAACAAAACCAGCAAATTTGTCCCAATGATCTTTCCTTAATCGTACCGATGAGAACTGTTGTCTTCGTATTTTATGCCATTCATCAACAATCAACACGTCTGGTACTCCAACGATCCGATGCAACTATTCCTCCTGAACAACAACACGTCGCTTATCGTCGGACTTAAATACAATGTCACTAGAAATAGCAGAATACGATTCTATTAATGATTCGATTTTACTTTTTTTTGTGAATATCTTTATGTAGCTAATAACAGCCACATATTGGTTTCGTTTTAATGAATTCTAAGCTGCTTCTGATTTTCCCATTCCACACGCTGATTGAAATAGTCTTCATCGGAAATGACTCGATGTCCAAGACGACTTTAATGAGCTGGTAATGCAATATATGATTAATCAGGTTTTTCGTTCTTTGAAAATTCTGGGTAGTGATATTTACGCTTCATTGATATCAAATATTTGATATATTTCTTATCGATGATACGTGTAGGTAATTCAGGATTAGATGATTCTATGTCGATTTTTTTCTAAATTTTCTCATAAAAATATTTTCATCGAGAGGAATAGTTTTTTTCCCCAGTGCTTCTCCGACAAACTACGGTATAATGATTGCCGTTAGGCAGTTGTCGCACTTGTCTTCGATGAAGTCATTGACATAATTATATCCATGACGACGCTCACAAATATTGCAATAATGTCCTGGTCGTCTTGATATTGTAAATCTATTATGAGAAACATTTACAGTACTGATTTACTGATCAAGTTCTCTTTTTAATGCTTGAGAAATTCGTTCAATATCTTCAGCGGGAATTTTTCACAACCAACAATGACTTTTTTGTCGCTTATTTCATCGAGGTCACATTTTACATATGGAAGTTAAATAGAAGTTGGACAAACTAATAACTCGGATGTAACAAAATGATCAACTAGATTTTACATACAGTATTTTCCCTGGTTTATGTGATTTTGTTTTATTCAGCTTTATACAATGAAGAAAGCTTGTTTATCAATGCTCCAGCAGGGATTCTTTTCACTTGCTACTCGTTTTGTTAAAGCCTTCTAATGATCAAGCGTCAGTGCAGCTGATTTACAAAGAACGTGACAGCCTCTATTTGTTTCAAACATGAATACACGATCACGAGAACAATCCACAACTGAGAAATGTAATGGATGATTTCTTCGATGCTGATTTACTTATTTGTTTGCCTTATTTCAGCTTCTTCATGACCATGACGATATGTTACTATTTCACGAAAATATTTTGTATCATGATCAAATACTGGATATCTCAATTTGAATTTTTGAATTATTTCAGCTTGTCCAATAAATTCATTAACAATTAAAATCTTCATCGAATATAAACAAGTAAAATCTATCTAAATGTTGTATAATAATTCTCTTACATGACATTTTACATTGTTACCAAGAACCACAAAATTATTAATTGTGCTTTCTTTCGTTGAATGTTAAACAGCATTGTTGAACTGATTCATATACAACGACGAGTATTCATATATATGCCAATAACCATATTTGACAATATCGGTTAGCTCATCTTGTGGAGTTGTTTCGGAAAGTCCACTCACGTGGTCATGTGAACCATCAAAGAGATCCTCATCAAGACGATCCCAGCATTCCTCTTTAGATAATTCCTTCACCGTGATTTCTTCTGCTGGTTTTTGTTGAAACAACCTATTCGTCAAATTTGATTGAGTACGGAGAATCACATGTCAAAATCACGTAGAATGAATAGCATTTATGTTCACAATCAAATTTCTCATTATTATTTACACCATCGTTTTGGTCGGATATCGGTGTATCATAGTCGCTGCTCATTTTTATCAGTTCTCTTGTTTCACATCACCGTTATTTTTAGTTTTATTGTCAAGTTCTTTTTTGATGATATTTATTTTGTTTTCTTTCTTCATTAGCTTTTCTCAGAGTAATTCATGTTTTATTGACAGGCTTTTATATTTCTCATTGAAATCCTTCTAAAGAGTCTGACAGTCATCACAACGCTGATTATTATCACCGTGATTGTTATCACTGTCTCATATACGATACAATCTTGCTATACCAGTACCATATTTTCAGCAATATCAGATACTCCTATTTTACCTCGCAACGCCTTCATATCATTAATGTCTTCTTGGGTTAGTTTTCGATTTTTGCTCATTTTTGTCATTCTATAATATTCTAGGATAAAGTGTGTGTGTGTGTGTGTGTGTGTGTGTGTGTGTGTGTGTGTGTGTGTGTGTGTGTGATTATCAGGGATTTTAATTAATTTATGCTCAAGAATATTCATGGAATATATTTTTTTTTATAAAAAAAGAAAATATGTCACTCCTGTTTACAGTTGCAAGGCAATTTGTTTGAGTAATTACAACCGGTAAAATTATGCAACTATAACAATTCGATAAATTTGCTTGGTTAAACTAAATGATCATTATTTCCTTCATCATCAACGATCATCTTGTTGTGGAGATAGTGTTTTTATGGTTTTTGAGAAATTCAAAGAAAGGTGTAAGTGTCCATAAATCGTCCATGGTCAGCATTATTATTTTATAATAGTCACATTCTGATTCGAAATTTCGCCCCGTGAAGATAATTTTTAATTGGCTCTTGTCGCTCTCGGGCTAAACTAGCAGAGTGAGCTTCACCAATCATTATTATTATAATATTGGTTTATATTACAGCAGCAGAGAGGGTGGACTAACAAAAATAACGTGCACGAGTACATACACGAACACGCATAGCATTTACAAACACAGAGGTGTTACGAAAGTAACAGCGTGAACCAATCCACGCAGAGACAATCTCAATTCGGTTAGAGGTTCTGGTTTAGCGTTATTGACCCTATATTTTTTGCTTTATTTAATATGATTTTCATGTTTAAATATATTTGCTGAATTCTTATTGTAGGGTTCACCCTCTCTGCCGGAAAAAAAAATGACAATGGCTTGTTCAGTGGCTTCTCTGTCTATCCCTTTCTAAAACTTTTGTTTCACAATATCATGACTTTCACGATACTCGTTTTACCAACACTTTATCGTGCATGTAGATAAACCTGTGGTCAAGCGATAGAGTGATTCTGATGTCATGTTGTCAAAAATTAACTTTAGAACAGTAAAGTATGTCCCACAATGATTTTTACACCGAAAATCTATAATTGATTTAAGTCTAGTCCGACTGTAAACAACATAGTGCTGGCAGAAAAGGGTTTATACTGTTTGTTCTTATATTACTGCTAACAAACTGCATAGACTTATATCTGCCGACTCATTATGCAATGGCTGATCTGAGTCAATGTATTCAGACTCAACTTAGAAGTGTATGCATATATATATATATATATATATATATATATATATATATATATATATATATATATATATATATATATATATATATATATTTATATATATATATATATATATATATATATATACACACATACACATACAGCAATTCAATACGAGTCTATACTCAAAAAGATCAAAGGCAAAGTTCACTTGTACTTTAAAAACAAACAAACAAAAAATGTTGGTATAATGATTCTAATTTGTGACTATATGTTCATCAAATTTTAAACAAGCTTGTCCTTGATGCTAGTAAGGGGATATATTGTCAGGTGTTCATGTTTCGTTGTTCATTCTTTCGCGTTTCATTAGGGCCTCAATACTTTAGACTATTTCATCTGACTTCATTTAAAAACACCGTTATGTGGAAACATCGCTCAAAAAGTAAATATACCAAAATTTGGTTAATGTGACCTAATTTGCGTACTTGATTGATTATTGTATTAAAAGCTGTTCACTGGATTGAGTTCCTTAATATCTTGAATACGTAGAGAAACCTGGATGAAGGTAATTCGGTTAATCTACAGCAGAAGTGCATAACTCAAATTTTTATATGCATCATAATCAAACTTGATTGAAACTAATAAGGCCATATTGTGAAAAGCTTGTGTTGATAATTATAAATACACGTGTATGTTGGCTATCGGTCGGCTGTATGTTGTTCTCCCCAGATTTAAAATCATCATGACCTAATTGTCATTTCTGACGTACATTTTTAGGTGGGTATTTATTTTTCATTACAACCTTAATATGTTGGACTCTTAGACAATATATGAAGAAAAATTTAGTTATATGCAAATACATGTATATCTTTATGAAACTTACATAGTTATAGCAGGTCACTGTGACAAAATTTTCAGTTAGATGACTTAATTTTCAGCAGTTTGTTTCTTGCACCTTGTTTCATTTACACTAATGAAAATGGATACATTGATGCGTCTTAAAGTAACTCAACAATACCAGACATATCAGTTTGACCCAGTTTACATGTTCAAGTAACTTTTGCGATTTCATCTATTTTTATTTTACACCTAAAATGCTTGACTGACTTTGGAATATTCCACTTATTTAGCTACACTCACCTGTTTGTGTGTGCATGCACCTTAAGGATTGCAGCATACCAGAACAAGGCCAGTGTTACTTGAGTGACTTTTTATCTTGAGCTATGTAACTTACACCCTATATTTCTTGAATCCATATTACCCCAACACTTGTGAAAATTGGTATGTGGTTGAATCTCATGGAGAATAACTCGTTACCAAAATTTGGTTAATGTTGTGAAGTGTTCAGGCTACACCAGCCTGTATATTTTCAACCGTTTTAGATATGCTCCTTTTGTCCAGGAGATTCGTGTTTACAAGTAAACAGCATGTTGTAAAATAAAGTACAGTTGACCTGTCAGTGTAGGAGAACGTAGTCATCACTTTTAGTATTTTTCTGACGTAAGAGGTTTTATAATTTTCCAGTAGAGTGTGCTGCATTTGTAATATGCAATAGCTACTTCCTGTTATTTTCACGTTAGTACTGTCAGATCTATCAAAATTGGTAATGTATATGTTTAGTCAACTGACAGTTTGAGGGCATTTGTGTAAAATAATATCTAGCATTGCAAGTGTGCGCAAGAGAGCCTAATGCATTTTCAGGTGCGCCAAATTTGATGCAACGAATGAAACTCTTACCCATATTTTTTTTAAATCTAATTCATTATGCCTATAATTGGCCAAAGTTAAATCACATACCTTGAAGAACATAGGACAAGTTAACCTTTTTGAATAGGTTAAAACCTGGATCAGTTTATTGAGCAGAATTTTGACATACAATTTAACATTGTAGATCAAAATCCAACTCCCACTACTAAGACAAACAAAACATGACATTAATAGTTATGATAAACAAAACAAGATCTATTTATAAATTATTTTGTTTTAAATCAGTGCCAACATTTACAAGATTTTGAGAAAAAGCTGATTATTTTTAACAAAAATATAAATTATGAGTGGAAGAGTTTATCCCAATCAACACATTCATCAATTTCAAGTAACAATTCACTTCCCGATAGGTCCCTGGGGAAAATTACAACGCATCAGAAAAATTGTAAATAAGTTAACATTAGCAAGAAGTTGATCCCATTTTAATGTAAACTGAAACTTTTCAAGCATCAACAGTTCTGCTTATTTCTGCTTGTATGTCACTAAAATTGCTTACAAATACTGCTATAAAGTTTAAAGTTATACTCAAATACACTATGATTTTCTGGCTTTGTTGCAAGTAGAAAGTTTTGTTACTAAAATGCAATTCAACAACAAGACCATGTCCAACTGAACTCCAATTTCAATCCTATTGGTGGTGGTGGTCCCTCTTTTTTCTTTATGTTTGTCAGCAAAATATGTAGATTATATTTGCAAAATATAATAGCAACAATAAATGATAGCAAACAAGTTGCCAGACACAATTCACCTCCAGACCTGTGTCATCAACAGAGCTGCATGGGCAAGAAGCATATAGTTCCTTAATAAAGTTATGTTTTTTAATTAGCTTATTTGTTATGAAATGTTTATCTCAGTACTGTGAATACCAGTGATTTTGAAAACTGAAGTGACAATTTATACAAAATGGAAGAACCCAACTTTTATATAAATGGTTCTTGTTACTGATGAAAATTTTTGTAAATAATCTTTAAAGCTATCTTTTCATAATGTCAACAGAATATCAACAATTGAAACATTTGAGGAATTTTGGTAATTTCCTTTTGAAAGCATTATGTACTATGGTTTCAAATACTCCCATTAGTGGAGTATCTAAGGGAGATTATTTCCAAGTCTAATCATTTACATAAATTTGAATTGCCTCCCTTGACAGAAAGAATTTCTATTTGATAACTTTGTTAACCATTTAATGTGACCATAATTGTATGTTGTTACTGGTACTAGTAATAAATTATCATTGGCAAAATACACTGTGCCAAGCACATTGAAATACCTAACTGTGGATACATCTTTATATCTTCACTAGCCAATTTTCCGGTATGTTAAACCTATATACACCATGGCGGATTGATCAGACATTTCTGTTCTTCAGGTTTGTGTATCTCATTGGATGCAGCAGCAAGCAGCTGCATCCAATCACAATCAGGTTGCTCAGATTTGATCACTGCTCCTAGATGACAAAGGAAACAATTGGTATGGACTCAAATAAGCAGTTTTCTACCGTATGTCCGTCTTTGTACAAATAGATCCTTTCACTCAAATACACGTAACAGCTTTTCTCTGGTATTGTCCTTTTGAAGTCAAGATGCTTCCACCAGTTTCAGTCAATGTACATTGCACTACTGCTAAACGCTATTGGTCAGATGGTGTTACAAACTAAGGGATGCAACTAGTGATATTCAATAGGACAAAGCACGGAAATATCTAATCGATACACCAAGATGTTGATAGGTTAACATATCAGAACCTTGTCATCAACTTGACCATGCCAAGTCAGTGTGACCAATTTTTTTTAATGCTCTAGTGATTTTCATATCAGATGTTTCTTCATGGCACAATGCACATTACATGTATTTGGTCTATTGTTACACTGAATCAGATCAAAACAGTATATAGATACATATGCAGAAGATTAACTTAAACCATACCAGAAGTAGAACATTGAACCTAATTTTACAATGGGTTGACGGTCTTTGTTTTAGTTGTGTATTTGTTATTCCATGCATGTTCAAATCCTATAAAATGTACTGTCACCAAAATAAGTATCCAACTTGTACATACCCAAGCAAGGTTACTGTGACATAAATTATGCTTGGGTATTCTAATGTCAGTTTCTTATCTTGGTCCATATTTCACATAACACGAGAAAATCATTATGTGAATGCATCCACTGTATAGACCTTTTTTAAATTTTCCGATTGGTTGCGCTCTCTTCCTTGGAACCAAAGGAGAGGATAATATCTTTGTCTTATCAACATCTCAGCTGGTGAATAAATGTGTGGGTGGATGGGGATTCACATTTTGCTGTAATTATAGCAGAATCAGCGCTAGATTTATTAAGAAAATGAATTTTATCCTAAACCTGTAACATCACAGTCCTTAATGTCAAACTGAATTCAGCATACAAGCAGTATATAACAATTAAAAAGTGTCTGATATCCCATAAAATTAATTTTTAATCCTGCATCTCCAACCAATTTTCTAGACTTGGCTACCTTGCAAAACAGGTCAGTTGTGGCCTAGATTTTAAGAACTTATTTTATTGATGTACTGCAAACTAGTTGACATTCTTGATACTTTTATATATTCCTGAATTTTGCTATACTAATGCACCTCAATGGGTTGTACATAGCAGTGCCAAAAAATAAAATGTTTTCTAATTCCAGTTGTATTAAAAGGGGATACAAAGAAATCATCATAACAAAAATAATCAGTTCATACTTCTGTGACAGTTTGGTGAATAATCACACAAGACTGTCTATGGATGACACAAGCACCTGAAATAATTAACACCCTACTGCAGATGCACAATACAGATCAAGCAATTTTTTATTTCTCCATGCCTCATGCTGGAGACCTAATGCCCTCCATTTTTGTGCTGTGGTGGAGAGATAAACACCTGCAAATCATAACCTTCCCTTGTGCAGTACACCAATGGCAACTCTACCATGGTGAGGTGGAATCCAATGCCAAGAGTGATTTTCAATCAGAAACCATTTAAAAGATCAGTCAAGTTTATTCCAAATAAGTATCTGGACAATATAATAAAAAAAAAAAACAATTTTAAGTCTTGTATTTTATATTTGCAAATTTAGAAGAGATTAAAAACAATTTCAAGTCTTGTATTTTTTTTGTGCAAATTTAGAAGAGATTAATTTACCTTTTTTGCAATAATTTAATGATTTTATTTTATTGCAAACACAGGCAAAGTTCATGAAATGTAGTGGAACTGTCATGAGGCTTAATATACACAACTTTGAACTTGTTCAGTTCTGACTGCATGTGTACTGTAAGGGCATGGCTGTTAAATGTATGGGGATAGAATGTGCTTTTTAACTGGGATATTGTTTTCTTTCATCATAAGATAATTTTAAAAACAATCTATTTTTTTAATACTCCAAATCAGCAAGACAATTGGTTTTTAAGCATTTATAACTCCACCCACCACCCCCTTTTAAAAATTTAAGGTAGAATGTTCTTTGTAACTTGGATATTGTTTTCTTTCATCATAAAATAATTTTAAAAAAACTAACAACATATTTTTTATGCTGCAAATAAGAACAAGATAATTATTTTTAAGAATTTATAACCCCACCCACCACCCCATTTTAGAAAATTAAATGGTCTCTCATTTGACAGAGACCTTCTATAGAAAGTATGGAAATGATCACTGTCAACACTTATAAAATACTGATAATAGTTAACATAAAATGATGTCAGTTTCAGATTGGGATAGGTGTTTCTCTATCTCATGAAACCATCTGATTTAGCACTTTGTACTTAACAGACATAATCATGGCTCCACCATTAACCAAAGAAGTTTGATAACTGCTTGTAATTAATCAAAAACACCTACACAATTTTCTACAAACTATTCTTCTTTTATCTATGTTAGAGCGCCATTTGATTTAGTGCTGTGCAAACTATCAGGCAAATTTTGGGTCCAAAAAAATGCCAAAAAAAACAAGTTAAAAACCAGCTTGTCCTAATTTGTCACCTACGGAGCAGATGTTTTAATGATTATTTAACACCGTACAATATCATGCATTTACTTCCTAAGATTGAAAACAAAAATCTTATATATGAAAAGCTCACAAGGAAAAGAAATGTTTTTATTGTGTTCTACTTGGTTGGGGGGGGGGAGGGAGGAAAACTGTTTTGACCCATGGATAATAAGCCAGATGTTCTACCAGCTGAGCTACTGCAGCTAACCTGACTTGTACAATTTATAGACTGACAGTGAACAGAAAAAGCATAAACAAGACAGTATTCCATTCTACTAGACTCTATGTTTATAAAACAGTATGGTTACCCTATTTCTTCCAATTTAAACAAGCAAAAAGTGACAAGACAAACTTCTGTTATAAATATTTTTAATATGCAATCTACAGACTTAAAATAACAGAAACGATTTTAATCACTTTCTCAAATGCAATTAATTATGATTGTATATCCTTAGCGGAATGCTCCTGGGATAGCATAACCTATAAGGCTGCCTTTTCCAATGATTTCTCCAATGTAAAACCAAAGCATCACTTCTAATGAAACAATGACATTTCTGGTTGCATCCTGAAAGTATAAGGAAAGAAAATTAAACTTTTTAAAAGAGAATTCAAACTCTATGTTGTTATCTACTCACATGATTCATACACTTCTTGAAGTAAAAATTTCCATATCTGAATTAAACATATGATCATGTAAGAAACCAGTTTAGTAACACACAAACAAGTTTAGTAATTGAAATTCATAAAATTTTTCCAACAAGTCCTTTTAATTTAAGCAGAACAAAAATGTTAACTTTACTCTGCTTAACTGTATAAGTTGTAAGTGCATTGCTTTTATTGAAAATTATAGCCTGTGTTACTAAAGTCTCAGCTAAAATCAAACTTTCGAGGTCCAGACAAATGCCATTTTGTTATTGTGGCAGTAAATCAAATAATTGTAGTAGAGCATTGATTGAGACTGATTATTTTTTTGGCATTTCATTTGCTCATTATTTCTACAGAACAATCAGTAGTTCAAATGTAATCAGTTTTCTTCAAAATTTCAGCAAGACTGTTTTTTGGGGTACATAAAAATCCACAAAACTTAACTTGGTTGATTGCAGCTGTTTATGTATTTGGAGGTTAATCGATTATAGCTGGATCTGGTAGCATAACTAAGTGTATCAGAGCTTACATTACCCAGGCCAGGTGGCTGCATAATCGAAATATGATTTAAAAACTCACTTATCAGTAGAACAGATGATTTATTTATGTAACAATAGGTATCTCTGAGCATTTTATATCCAATTTTGTGGCTACCTTTTATAGTGTCTTTGAATTTCTCCACCTCAAACCCAAGATTGTATATACAAGTTTAAATAGCCAAAGTATATTGTTGTCAAAAACATTGCCAGATAGTATATTTTGTCACCAGTAAGTAAATCAAGTCACAATTAGCAACATTGCTGAAGCCCGTCCCATCCCTGCAACTGAAATGAATGTCATATACCCAACTGCAAATAACCATACAATACCAATAAGAAAGTGTAATAGTCAAAAATAGGAATTCAGTGTGCTGCCTAGTGGTTAGAGCGTCAGCCTCGGATCCGGGAGGTCGTGGGTTCGATCCCCGGTCGAGTTATACCAAAGACTTACAAAAATGGTACTAACAGCTGCTTCGCTTGACGCTCAGCATTAAGAGGTTAGTGTTGGTACTGGTCGGACATGTGTCAGGATAATGTAACTAGGTGGGACATCATGCTACATGTCTGCTGCATGATGCCCCAGTGCTAGACATCACTATAAACTGCCACACTGCAGACATCGTAGTGATATGACTGAAAAATTATTAAAAGCTACGTTAAAATCATAAACACATACATTAGTGTTATGGGAAAAGAAGAAAAACATTCATGAGTCATTCTACTATAAAGTTTCATCCTGAAGGATTGGCAATATTGGCTGATTTTTTTTAATCAGATAAAAAGTAACTGAAACTGTTAGCAGTGTCATCCTACTGATAGCAGTCACACAGCAATAGCCTAAGCATTATTTGAAGATCAAATAGAACTTGTCTTGTGAGACCGCCACGTCTTATAAAAAAAAAAAAAAAAGAAAAAGTCACTCAAATCAGTTTGGTTTCACATAATGTCATAACATTTATTAGTCTTGTATTGAGAATGTGGTTGTACAAGGCAGGTTTCAATGTAATTCAGACATGCAGTAGATCCAGGTTCTCAAAGGGCTAACTTGTCACAAAAAAAGCCAACTTTTAGAGTTTAGATCATTGAAAGTATATGTTTGCATTGGGTGACAGCATGGACAAGCCACATGTAATAATCTGCAACAGTGCAGGAGTTATTGATTTGAGAGGATGCAGAGAGTATTGTAGTGATAAGTGTAATGTGTTCAGAAATGTGATAACTGAGACGAGCTGAGCCGTCTTTCACAACTTACCCAGGTCAAGTGCTTGGAAATACTTTCCCAGAAAAATGCATTGAGGCTTTTTAAAAAAAATACTGAGTCCTTCATTTTATTCAATGATAAATATTTTTTACGGGTGGATTTTCAAAATGTAAAGGTGCTCTTACAGGAAAAAAAACCTTTTTTTTTCCTATTCATCATAGAAGTCAACATCAAGCTTAAATAAAAGCAATGGAAGCTGTTTGAATCTTGCATTTTCCATAGTGATTTAAACACTTTTATTTTGCTATGAATATATATATATATATATATATATATATATATATATATATATATATATATATATATTCACACACACAGTGTATATATATGGGTGCAAATATTTTGGTTAAACTTTATATTTAGTTCACATTTTCATTTCCTAATTAACGGTCTTAGCCTCTGTAACATGTTAGCAGTCTCCAGCTGACCAAAATCTAGACTATGTACATTTGTCATTAAAACAACTATAAAGCCAAATCCTACTGGCAACCATGAGTATCTCATTGAATTGAATAATGACACATGTTTGTTGACAATAGAAAAATCAAATAAGGACTAACATGCTTTTATGCTTTTAACTGTTCTGTGCATGAAGTATAGATTTTATAAGTTTGATCCATACTAGAATTTATAGATTTTTTAAAAATACATGTACTGTGTTTTAAACATTATGGATTCTTCTACACTATAGTGAGTTCTCAATATATGTGCATTTCAGGTGTTTTTTTTTCTTAAATTAATCAAAATTTTAATGTCTATTTTCTCTCAGTGTAAATCATACTGACACAACATCACAAATTTCATATGTATGCAAAATTTAACTTTTGTAGTCCTCTCCCACTTATCTCTACATTCACTTAAGACAATAATATTACCTTGGTAAATGGGATATCAAGATAAAGGGGTAGAAGTGTATAATGAAAATGGTGGCATTTTTTGAAAATTGGAGACAAAATATTGAGATTGGTGACTTTTTGGGGCAAAATTTTTGCAGATTATCACAATAACTGAATTCAGAGGCAGAAAGACCCAGTATTGTACATGGGGTCATTATAAGAGTACATCAAAATGAACAAATATAGGTTTCATTATTGTGTTTGTTTCCTAGTGCAGCAAAATAAGTAGTGTGTGCAACCTCAAAATCAACACACAGAGACTTAGACAAAATGCCTCTTGCAAGATCTGGATAAGTATTTTAGGGTTAAAGACTGTAATGAGATTAAAAAGATTGCTGAAGTTGCTATAACTGACACTTCAGATGGAACATTAGCCAAGTATAAGAAAGGGTGTGATGCTTGGCTTCGTGTTTGGAGCAAGTACTTTCTTGAATTGACAAACTTCAATCCCACTCTAATGGACAAACAAGAGCTATAAAACAGTGGTGTAAGAATTTGGAAAATTATATTCAAAAACATTGGTCTTTTCATCTGGACATTAGCCACTTCAGGTATGTCCAATATGCGTATGGGCGACTGCAACTTTTGCTAGTGGGTCTCCTAGTCTTACCAATTCTCAAACAATTTAACCCCACAGTATATAATACATAGCAATATGAACATCTCTAATTCAAAGCAGTTTTTGCACAAAGAAGCAACTCTCGTGTGCTAGTCACCCCCAATTGCAGTCCATACATTTTCACTATAGTAATAATTGTTTTTACACTAAAGTCTTGCAAACCTTGGTTGATATGTTCTTCCACTCCCCTGATACCCCAGTCTTTATAACCTTAATAGCACCAGCTTTGACAGCATCAAACTCATCTGGTGAGGGTGGCCTCATTTCCACTTTAGCATATTTCCAAAATGTCTGCAGACGTGGTTTGCTGAAAGCTAGTGTCTCTAAAAAAAAAATGAAACAATCAAGTTTAGAATGGTGTCAGGATAATATCTTGTACCCATATAGAAGATAATCCCAGAGAACCCTGCTATAACCCAGTCCTTGTCATCCATGCTGGATGATATTGTTATGTTTGAAATCATCAATACATGCATGGGTGTCAGTGAAAATTACTTTTTGTTTTGTAACAACTTCAACAAAATTTATTACCAGTGAGATATAAATGTAGACTTCGGAAACTAAACCCATTTATTTGTAACTGTCAGCTTGGCTGGTGTTCTGGTTATGTCTAGAAATAAGCAACATATAAGACTGAACGTTGGGAGCAGTGGTATGTAGGTTATATCTGAAGTCATGTTATAATAAAGCAGATTAAGATGGTTTTGCTGCATTTTCAAAGCTTCTAGCATGATTCTGATTTGAAAGTCCTGGTCTAATAGTTTTAAAATTGTCTTTGCAAACTGAATTCATTCTAAAGACTTTAAGCTTAGTTGCCATGTTAAAAGTATTTGATATTTTTTAAAAATTGCAAACAAGAAGTTTTGTATCAATCAAAATGAAAAATTCCAGAAAGTAAAGAAAATATTTAGCTTTTCATGATCAATGGACATGGAAACATGTTCATAATTAGCCATCACAAGTTTGCTAACTGATCCAAGTATCCCTTTTTTCAGGCAGCAACTTTCATAAAAGCCTTAGGCTCTCATTCTTGGACTATTATTAAATATAGTAATTACAACCTACATATAATTTCACAAATTTGGAAAAAGTTTATTTTAAATATATATTTTATAGTCATATTCTTTCATAAAGGATTCATTCAATTAAAATGTCTTTTGGTACAGACCATATTAAGTCAAGCAGATGCTTGCTTTTTCTGACTCAGCATTAATGGAAGTGTACGCTTGATTTAGGATCATGTTCTGTTTCTTTGCATGCCCAATTGATCATGATTAGAAGTGGTTATCACATGCCACTAATGACATGAAGGTGTCACAAAATACTCTTCTAAGTAGACCAGTACAGTTAACAACTCCCAAATAATATTAGTCCTTTATGTGGATAACTTAACTTTTTGTGTATCAATCACTCTTTTTTCTTTGCTCACAGCAACCATAACAGGTGAAGCTCAAAATCTATCATGTTCATTACCCCAGTGTCGATCATTGAAAGTTTGTTTCAGTTCTGTAATATGTGCACAAAAACCAATTTTGTTCTTTCAATTAGGTGACCTTTTGCTCAAAACATCAATAAACCTTTTCCATGTGCCAAGTCATCCGCAAAGATTGGTTTTAGGATATGATGTGCACAAACCATATTTCTTCTTTCTGCCACCCTCATAGCTGCCATCCTTAATGCTCACAATTAGTGAAAATAGGGACACAAATTTGTGAATTCTTACATGAATCCATGAATTGTCAAAAAGTTGGAATTAGCGAACGCCATTTGGTGTTTGCATGGAGAAGCCGCTTACAAGCCAGCTTAGCAAACTTGAACCTTTCATGAAGATATACCTGCATGAAGTCGATAGGAATATAATTTTCATTTTCTCAGAATTGTGAGCTTGGCATTTGTTATATCTTTAATCCACTGAGAGATGAGTCGAAAGTATATCGCCACTGAAATTTGACCTGGATCTGGCCATTTTCATTCCTTGTCACGTGACTACACAAATCTGGCATCTTACATGAAGGAGTTTGATGGCTGAATGGTGGCGCATGTGCAGAGCAAAATTCCAGTTATTTTCTAAAGCGTTTATAAAAATAATCTTACACATATAGATTAAAATACGCTAAAATGCTTGCTACCGGGTCAACTGTATCAACAGGCTATAGTTGTACTAATATCAGATCATTTCAGCAACTGCAGATTATCATGATTAAGCACATAACAGGAAATTGGTTATTTTAATTTGTGCTTTTGCCTCCAGAATTGATGGGCAAGATTAACCCATGTAGAAGCCATCCACAAATACAGTGGTCTAGACCACTAAACTTTTGACCATGAACTGATAACTGAGGACACTGGACAACTCACTGAGTCTTCGATTATGAGCAGATGGATGGACAGGCAGGTATCATGTAACAGAATAAATAATGCAGATACATACAATGTTAACCATTTACCTCATACATGCGCCTTTTGGTGCCTCTACCACACCCTATTAGATACTACATTCAATGGTGTGAATGACCATTATGTCAGATCATGTGGTCAATGTGTATCTGGTTGAAATCTGCTATTTAAAGTAAGTAGATCATAACTGTGTTTTATTCTTCACTATATAAAAATGTTGGTCGCTGATAGCTTTCAGTACTTGCTAGAGTTTTCACAATTAGAATCACAACAATGAAAGCTTCAATAACTTATGTAAAGGCTCTGAGACTGCCGTAGGAAGACTTTAATTTTTATAAATTATCAAATCCAGCTGATTTAGTGACATAGATGCAGACAAAGAACTAGTAAATTTTGAGTACAAGAAATTGCTGCAGCAAATGATCACACGGCTTTATTGATTTGATTGTGAACGAGTTCTCTCAAGATTTTAAAGCACATACAAAATTTTTTTGTGAAAAATAATTATACAGCTACAGCAACTGTATTTTGCTCTTAAATCTTTCCATACATAATATGTGTATACCAAAATTGTAAAATGGTTAAAATTGCCGTTAAATATAACATACACTTCACCCTGCTTAACAGGCCTATGTGTAGCGCACTGCTTTGGGTAACTTTGATACATACATATGGAAGGGCTAAAAGGCCATACACTAAATGAGGGGAAGGGTTAATATATGAATGATGCCACCAATGAATGATTTGTCAAATATTTTGCTTATTGCCCTGGGCTGATCAAATTCCATAGCCAGACATCCCAGAATATACCTTTCTGGTATGATAGGAATAATATTTTCCAAGGCACTATTCTGGCACAATGCTTTTTTAATATTTTAAAGCAATCAGACATGGGCTAATTTTCATACTTTATTTACTTTATCTAACATTTTTAAGCCATTTGAGCCCTCTGGGGAAAAATAAACTCTTGAATCTACCTCCACTCATATCCTGTGATACCAAGGAAATGCTCTTTGATGACTGTTGCATGTGCTAAAATTTTATCACTGCTTGACTCCATATTTGGCCAAGTGGCTAAATTATCAGCCAGTCAAAACATTTAAAACAAAACAAATCTGCTACCATTAATTAGCATGCTTTAAACAACTCTGATGTACTAAACAGAAATTCTCACAAGGGTTCACACTCTCTCTTCAGTCCACTGAGTCAATGCATTCAAGTAAATGAATGAAATGTACATTTTGAATATGTTCTGGAGAAAAAAAATCATGCAATACCAAGTGACAAAAGTAACTCAGTAACTCTTATGAATTGTTCTGACACTGGACCATGCATATCATGCTATATAAGAGACAAGGTATGTAACTCCCAAGCACTCCTTTGCACACCTGGCCAAGACAAATCAGTTTTTTTTCAACCACTTATCAAGAACAAGTGGTTCAAGAAAATTAACTCATCCCTCCCTACTTTTCACTTTTCCCAAAATGTTTAATCCTAATTTATTGGTTCCACTAACAAATGAAATGGATTAAGCTGT
>JAEAOA010002242.1:1330000-1417500 GCA_016746295.1 Potamilus streckersoni
ACTGTTTGCTGCCCCAGGCTGAGTAGCAGTCCCTTTAAGAGGGTACTTGGCCCCAGTTATAGGCCTTTCTAGTGCACGTTATCAATCAGACGTTCTTCACCGCCATCGAAGGCAGACCTGCAAGCATGCCTCCCATCGCGGTTCCGAGCTCCACACCACCAAACCACTAATGGTATAGCCCACCCGTATTTATATCAGTCAGGCTGGCTTATAGATCAAATTGTCACCTGTTATGACTACGGGAGTCCCTATACCAATTTTGCGTAAACCATCTAAGCAATTGATCAAATGTCCCAGAGTTGTGAATTTAGAAAGATATCGTGTTGGAATTTGGCATACTTAGCTATTTTAGAAGGGTCAAAAGTGATGATTGTTAATTAATTGTGACCGCCGTATTAAAGGATCATGTTTGAGTGAATGTCTTCGAGGGCCAAAGTTAAGACTGAGTTTTAAAATGAGTCTGGGCAGTTGGCCGCGCAGCCCGGGTTGTCCAACACTTTAGTGCTTGTCCGTGTGCAAGGAGGGTGTTATGGGGCATCCAGGAGAGGGGTAATATCCTGGACTGTCTCTTGCCTTTAATACGATACCAAACACATTTAAGGTGGTTTTTGTGTGTGCATGGGTGGAGGTTTGTGACACGGTAGGTATAGCTTCCTGGACTGTCCCTTTCTTTGAAGCTTCAGGCAATTGTTGTTGATTAGTTGCAACGTTGCATATATTGAGCTGAGACGCATCAGCTCCGTTCGCAAGTATTTGTTAGTTGATGCCACTAAACACTTGTGTGTTATTTTGTACTTTCAAGACAGGACTATTGTAACTCAATTCTGCATGGTTCGTCTCAATATCTCCTCCAGAAATTTCAAAAAGTTAAAAGCACAGCTGCTCGGATCATCTTTTGAGTAACACGATCAGATCACGTCTCCTCCCTGCTCTGTACCATACACTGGCTATCCATACGATCCAGAATTAAACACAAAATTTGTTGTCTGTGATACGTTTGTTTGATGAGCTCTAGTACAACATACATATCGGACCTCACCCATGCGAACACACCTGCAAGATGCCTACGCTACTCTTCTGACACTCGTATTCTCAATATTCCCACTATGAAGATGAAATCATATGGATAATGTTCTTTTGAATACGAGTGCCCAACAACGTGGGACGAATTGCTCACTGCACTTAAACACAAAGACACAGTGATCTCATTCAAGATCGCTCTTAAAACCGACATATTTCAACTGGAAGAACAGACTTAAAGACCTAATAATGTATGTTTGCCTTAAATATTTATAGCACATTCTGTGTTTCTAATTTTGTGGTGTTTGAAAAATAGTTTTGTAATCATATCATTATGTATGTTTTTTATCTTTTGTCAAATGTTATAAGGCGCTAAGAGCTTCTAACTATTGGTTGCTATACAAAGTCATTATTATTATTATTATTATTATTATTATTATTATTATTATTATTATTATTATTATTATTATTATTATTATTATTATTATTATTATTATTATTGAATCGTGTCGTCTTGGCAATTAGCCACATAAATTGAACGATATCGTCTTCCAAAGGTTGTAGTCCACATCAATCAATGAAAATAATTCACTGGGGTCTTTGCCGTCTAGTTTCCCGTAATGATGGTTTTAATCTCTGAAGAGGTCAATGAAGGAAGAAATGGTTACAGTGGTCTTTACATCACTTTATCTTAGTAGCATAACGATTCCTTTCCAAAATTCAGTTAAGATCTTTGCTCACTAAATGTTGTTGTTGTTGTTGTTGTTGGGCTTAACGCCATTTTTCAGCACACGATAGGCTATTCATGGCGGCCAGTATTAATGGTGGAGGAAGAAACCGGGAAATCACCGGAAAGAACCACCGACCCACGAGAAGCTACTGGCAAGCTTTCTCACATAT
Organism: Potamilus streckersoni; assembly: GCA_016746295.1. Classification (NCBI taxonomy): domain Eukaryota; kingdom Metazoa; phylum Mollusca; class Bivalvia; order Unionida; family Unionidae; genus Potamilus; species Potamilus streckersoni. Next base: position 1,331,921 of record JAEAOA010002242.1, read on the forward strand.
CTACATTAGCCGAATCCTAGACTCGAACCTACGCAGACAGAGGTGAGATGGCAGTGATCCGTAACGGACAGCGCTTTAGACCACTCGGCCACTCGGGGCCCCCTCACTAAATGTTATCTAACAATTCACGCCTAATATTTTGTTTGAATATGTCTGAAAAGTCGTTAATGACTTCTACACACATACTTCTTACTCTTTTCAAAGAGATATCCGATGATGACAACAGAGGGAAGAAACGGTCACACTTGCCAATACCACTTCTTCAACACTATCACTTTTCTTAGAAGAACCCAAGTGTAATGATATTTTTCAAACCTCTCTTCTTGACTCCTATTACACTTTTTCAAATATTTCTTTGTTATATATTGAACACATGAATACTCGTCAATAATGAGATTTTTATTTTTTCTGCTTGGTATTTAGCATAACTCATGATTAAAAGTTTTTCTTGTTCTGGCCATCCACGATATCCTCCCATTCCATTTCCAAAGATTCTACACCATTCAAAGACGGATAATAGTTTTTCATAGCTTCTATAATCCTGTAATTACGTTTTCAAGCTGTTGACTTCTAGAGTGTTGTCGAATCAGGCATAGAAAATGACGTTCACCGCCTTGGTTAGAGAAGCTGTAAGCTGAATTTCCACTAGCATCTAACCAGATTTTATGGGGTGGAAATATCCCTCGTCGCTGCCCTGGTCTGGATTGAATCAAAGGCTCACAAAGCGTAGCCTCCTGCAAAATCATCGGACGATATGCCGTGGCTGGTGCTGGTTTCTAACTATCCCGTGTCATCGTAAAGGGACGAATAAGAGCTCAGGTAATTCTTATGGACAAAGTTAGGTTCGAAGGATTTTGCCATCGCGACTGACTTCGATATTGGAAACTTTGTAGTGCTAAAACTCGAAAGGATTGGCAGTTACAGCTCCGTTGAGAGCTGCGTTGCTGATGATGCCAACGATTAAACGATTAGGTAACTATCCTTGAAATAGATCATCTCAGACTTCAGCGGTAATGTTGAAGGTTTTCAGTTCCACACATGGCATCAGATATTTGGCTGTAGTTCTGCTCAACGTGTGACTAATGTCGTTTACCACATTAGGTATCAATTCCACGCGTCGCACTTAGAATTCTTGGATGATGGTTTTGTACTCGCTGGCATGAGCCTTCAAATAGAAAACGGTATTGCTGAGATCAAGTCTCAGTCCATATCCACTCCATTCAGTAAATAATTTTAATGCAACCACATATGGAAATGCAAGCGACTTATCAGTTCCAAAACTGCATATTTGCAGGATTTTCTTTCAACGGTTGTTAAAGCCCACATTGTGAGTTCGTCATCTGCTGTCAGGACTGTGTTTTTAAACTTGCCTAAGCCTGCTGTGTCAGGTTTCCATACCACGTAAGCATCCAGACGAGTGTTCTTGGCCTCTTTTCCGAACGTTAAGAAAATCTTCGGACTGTCATTTAATTCAAATCTGATGTGGGCTGAGGTAGTCAAAGAGGTTTCTTGCATAGTCATCATTCATCATAGTGGTGTCATTACAAACAGATCCAGTTCCGACTTGAAAGATTTCCATGATTCTCTGTGCATAATTTTTTCTCTGTGATTTAGTAATCAAGTACACCTAATTCCCAGAAAGTTCTTCATTTCTTGGACATTTTTCTCCGAGTGTGTCAAGTTTTGTGGATGGGTCTTTTACTTGTCTTTTCCTATCTTATCCTTGTGGTGGACACAGGGAAGCAGGAATACCTGGCACATCGGTGTGATAATTATAGCCGGTATCTGATTAAAGCTTTCGAAAGTGTACCGAGAAATGACAATAGTCTAACAAGCCGATGTGCCAGGCTTGAGATGTTCGTACCAACCATTAGTGGTTTGAGCAATTTATAATTTATAATGCCAGAATAGAAGTAACCATGCCTATTTTTTTTAGCGTGGCAGATAATTTTAAATCGAAGTCCCCATTTCGGGAAATACTTTCGTAAAATACAAGCTTACGAAATTTTCTAAATATTGTTCAGGAGCAAATCGGTGTTATAGTGTTATAGTATGTTAGTTTTACAGATAAATGGCAATACTTAGTTATATAATGTATGTTTCCTGAAAGTCCACCAATTCGATGATACATTCAAATCAAAACAAGTTACTTCCTTTTTACAAGTCAATAATTCCGGCAGGTATACTCATGGAAAGCCCGTAGTTGGGACAGTTAAACTCCGAGCGGATATGGATTATTACTACGCTACTTGGAAATATCACGGAGACGAGGTCATGCTCGAAATAACATTTGACGTACGTAGATTTATTTGTTGTGGCTTTTCAATGTTATATAATTTTTAAAGCATTCACATTTCCTATAAGAAAAGCAAATTATAACGTTTCTCATGAATGTTATTCAATTATCATACCTACCATTATACATGTCTGCTTGTGTGTGTTCGTGTGCGTGCGTGCGAGTATGTATGTATGTATTTATATATATATATATATATATATATATATATATATATATATATATATATATATATATATATATAAATATATATATATATATATATATATATATATATATATATATATATATATATATATATATATATATATATATATATATATATATATATATATATATCGTTTTGCATTTTACAGATGTGCTGTGAACAAAATCTCCATATTTGAAATGTAAATGCATGTACATGCTCTCGCAGTCTTAAAAATGACTTTTGATGCCATTTTATGTTAATTCTTATATTGGTGATACTGTTAATGTCTAGTTTATTGCCTGTATTAATGTCACATTAAACCTTAAATAAAACCTGTAGCTTCAATAATTTTGGCCAGTTTTGCTTAAAATTACAACGGCATGTTATATCATTATACCAGATAAACGGTCACAATACCTCTAGACAAGAGTTCAAAACGAGGTCGATCCCAGCTCTTTCGTGCCACTAGTGAAGCTGCTTGCTGGATATCACGTGACTGTCGTTGCCGAAGTAACCGAGGGTGTAAACAATATCACAAGGAACGGAACTGCCAGTGTGTCATTTTACAGCGAACCCTATAGCATGTCATTTTCTAGTAAAAGTCCAAGGAACTTCAACCCGGATTACCTTACGAAGTTTATGTAAACATTCATCTCTCTCTTTCTTTCTGTCTTTCTTTCTTTCTCTCTTTCTTTCTTTCTCTCTTTCTCTTTCTTTCTCTCTTTCTCTTTCTCTCTTTCTTTCTTTTTCTTTCTCTTTTTCTGTTTCTGTTTCTCTTTCTCTCTTTCTCTTTCTCGCGGTTTAGGTGCTGCATTAAATTTAAATGTTATGAATCAGTCTGTTTATACATTGTTGTCGTTCAGCAACACAACTAAAGTCTTCACGCGTCACTTGTTTTTATCACTCTTGAATTGCAGGACTGACTTAATTTCGAAGTTTTAAAAGCATCTCAGAGTATCACGTATTGTACGTCAGATGTACATAAATTTAGTAATAGCCAGCATAAACGGTTTTTCAATTCTAAAATGTTTGTATACCTAAAACGTTTGATTATACGTTCATAATGACACAATAACCTATTGACGGTTCTCATCATATCCCTGTTAGGTAGTAAGCAGTATTTTGCTGTCTTATTTTGTAACATAACAGTGATATTCTGCATATTTATACTTCAGGGACAAAGTCCCGTATTTTATGACTTGTCAAGACAGATTTTGTAGTAAACAAGGTTTTACTCTAGTCAGATGCACACTTGACAATGACTCCATTGTGAATGGATTAATTCGCCAATTGTACATACAGATGTTTAATTAAATGCACAAACAGTAACTGAGTTATTGTCTGGAAGTATTAAGTTCAATTAAAGAAATGCCTGCTTTGTAAAGCTATTGGATCATCAAATTATCTCACACATGGCATTGTTTTTTTTCTAATATACTATCAAACTCTTTAATACACCTCACCCAGCCTATGTCTTGAGGCTCAAATCCTAAATGTTGTATGATCGGTAGCAAACTAAACTTTTCGGCATACAAAGTCGAATAGCTGCAAGTCATTCTCGCCAATACCACGAAATCACATATCCATGATTTTCTACCATGGTTATTAAACACTCCAAAATAACATTTTTATATTTGTCATTGCAAATGCCCGCTTTAGTTGTCTTAGCTTTTCAGAGCATATTAAAAAGAATCACAACTTCAATACATCTCTACATCATAATGTCAGTTCTAAAGATGAAGAAAAGTTCAGACATATCATCACAATGCCCTGTCACCATCGCAAACCAGTTATCGAACAGAACTTCAGAACTTCATCTTAACTCCAGAAATTTCAACCATCATTGAGCTACATCGAAATGTGAATAGAAAAAAAATTATACATTACATTTTCGTATTAACTTTCTAAGCTGAAATCCAGGCAAACTCTTACCGTTTTGGAAGACCTAAATATCCAAAATGTTAGAAAATCCTGGTATATTTATACCATCTGTTACATTTTTCTGTACATTGTTATGACTGAGAAGTATAGGCAGTGAAAATGCATGTAAACCAATCATCCTTTTTTGAATGGAAGATTCCACATATTGACTTTAAATGTTAATGTTAATGTTCAAAATGTTAATCTGCAGGTTCTACATGGCAAACTATGTGGAATGAAAGCAACACATATAACACAAAAAATATATTAAAATATTAAAATCTTCGCGAGAAACAAAGATGTGGTATTGCCCATTAAGTATTCTACATACATATCTGACCATTGCCTACACAAAGAAATGCACCTGAAAACAGACATGTTAGAACAGCACGTTTTTCAAAGATTGCAAATGTAATGTCGACGCAATAACAAATTTAATACTTTAATTTAATTCACTTTAATTTATGTGCAGTCATAAAACAACTTGCAGCTGTATTTCTCTCACTTTGTAATGTAAGAGTTTAAACTGTTTAATATAACCTGGATTTTGGAACACGAATCGCTTGTAGAAATATGTAAGAGTGCAAGAATCTGATAGTGAAAAGAGAACCTTATATTTCTGCTGTCTGAAATGACATGCAAAATGATTTTAAATAATTTTGGAAACAATAACATGATCTGTGAGTTCTTTACTTATTGTCTCAGATACACACGCACTGTCAATCATATTTGTTCATTTATTTAACCAGCTCCTTCTGCACCAAGCTGATGGTAGACCTGTGATTTCGTCTGAGAAATCCGTGGAGGTGATCATCTATGTCAAGTTTTACGATGCGACTGTACACAAATACCGAGCCCATACTATATCTCACGAGTTCTATTCCCCTCCCCCTACAGGAGTTCGAACCATTCAAACAGACCCACCATTGGAGTCACATTTACTGCATTTAGAGGTTCGTAAATTTAAAATATGTACCATTGTCTATATGACTGAACGGAGTTTGTTTTTTATTTGGGTGGTGCTTGGGGATATTCTAGTGGCATTTTATCAATAATCTTACAGGGTGTTTAGAACGATTCACTTTGGGATAAGGTTTTGCAATTTTTTTTTAAAATTGTGATTCATTAAACTTAGATGTTGTTCATATGAACATAATTTTATACATTTTCTTCAAGTATTTTAGGTGCTCATTCAACCACGCCATTTTCCTATGAACGTGAAACGGTATACACATAATATGGAGATCCATTTATCTCATATTTCTCCTTAATAGGTAACAACTGGAAAATGTAGGCACCGTGTATAAAATCACAAAATATATTATCTTTACAATGTAATAATTGCGGTATTCGTGGTCCGAAGGTAGATCTCATAAATAATCGTTTTTTTTTTTGTCAAGTCCATGAAATAAAACAGATCAAAGATAATAAGTACAATGCATAATTATTTAGTACGGGAAACACATTACTAAATATGCTTTTAAATCTGATTTTGAATCGAGCAAGACATTTAAGACTTTCTGCAAAATGATCATAAAGTTTAATTGATTTTAGACTTGCATCCCGTATAGACAAATGTCACTAGTGAAATTAAAAAAAATAGTTTACTAAACTGAATTATTTTCATGATATAATTATTCGTCAAAAATCTTGAAAATGGCGAAATTAAGAACATATTCCAATCTGCGTCCAGATAAGTCCGTTGCGAACAGTATCCACTATTCTGCAATAGACAAGTTTGTAGGTTTGTTGATGAAAGTATGTCAAGCACTGCGAGATACACTTCAAGCGATGCACAAATTGACAAAAAATGTTTCAACTTATTTCGATATCAATGACATATGAATGTAATCCATAACAGTAAATGTGTACCGAATCAATGTATTTTTAATTTTTGATTTTAATTTTAGATTCAAGATCACCACCACCATCGACATCAACAAGCTTTTGTTCTCGACTCAATGGCTATATCTTAAACGGGTTGAATAGACAGCATTATTATGAAAACGTTTTATTTTAAATGAATTATACATAAAACAAATAACAATGTTACGTAAATAATTTAAATCTTAAATCTTTTATCATAGGTTAAGTTCAAGGGATTCAGAACAAGTATCGATGTAGAAAAACCCAGCTTCACCATCGGAAATGGAGCACTACAGATATCAATGAATTTCTCCGTTGCTGCTGTAAGTTTAGTTTTTAATTTTGTTTGATTTATTCTTCATTCGTATCTGTCTTTTTATTCCTTGTGTGTTCCGCCAATGTTAACAGATCTATACAAATTATACTTAATAACGCATATCTACCACAAATATTAGCAGTGGAATGTAAATCTACTTTTAACAGTGGAATTTAAATCTACATTCTGTCTGTAAACACACACACACACACACACACACACACACACACACACACACACACACGGTCCATTGATGAATCCTAGTAATACGAATTAATCTAACAACTGGAGTGACCTAACTGTACTGTCGATATTTATAAGCTGAATTGTCGAAACGTGAGTGCAAAAGAATGAAAAGATTTAACTTGAACAAAATTATATTTTCATTTCTGAGTGAAAGGAAAACCGTATTATAAATGTACAAGAACTAATTGGTTGTAGAGTTATCAGGTATACTTATTTCGTTCAATCCGGTAGTCTTGAACAAGATAGTTACGCAGATATTAAATATTTTAGTTTTCTGTTGGTTACTGGCACCAATGCTCCATTTTTAATCAGTAACTGATCCTACAACCCAACATGATTCGATATTCTTACTTTTCTGAATGATGCATACTATTCGATTGATTCAAGATTGAACACTGGCAGAGCAAATGGAACCATCCCATATACCATCACTACAAAGCACGCATCACCAGAAAATGAGAACACCGAGTTGGTGTTATGAGTTCGTGCGTAGATCTAATGACGACCTAGAAAATAATTTTCATATATAGTCGTTCCACATTCCTACGATAGAATTCAAGGTATATAGGATTTTATTACAAAGATATATAAATATATACCAGACAGAACACACCGTGCTGTCCCTGGAGTCTATAGTAGAATCGAGACACAGTGGGCAGAATTAAGTTTAAACAAACAATATTATCATACAGAAATTAGATTCGTACTCTACGGATTCCTGATTCCCATGAACGAATTCAAGGTAAATGGGGTGTATTTTTTTAAAGGCATAGATAAAGCATGGACGAACAAATAAAACTGAAAACCGTAATATTTTCAAAATTATACATAGCTATTGCAAGTGATCTGTATTCTATATTGTATTCTTCTATATATATATATATATATATATATATATATATATATATATATATATATATATATATATATATATATATATATATATATATATATATATATATATATATATATGTATATATATATATATATATATATATATATATAGGGTCACAAGTTGAGGTGGCATGCAGCTGTACCATATGTACTTTATTTTGGCAACACTGCTTTAAAATATACGGATCTGTATTATATTGCTACAGGTTGGAGAGAACGTAATCTTCAAGGTTTTGTCCACAGATAAAATCTGGGAATATTTCTTTTTGGTATGTATATTTCACCAATCTTTCCAATTCAAATACCTTGTATTTAGCCGGGCATCTGGCATGGTCTCTTCCAAGTCACAATATCTGAATTGAACTTTGTATTCTTACATATTGAAGGTGAATAGTCTTTATAGTCTTTATTCAGAGGTCACGTGATGGTATATCTAACGGTAAACAGCTTTTACAAATATATTTTTGAATAATGCTAAATTCCAGCAATTAACCAGTTTTCAGTCTCAAAAGCCAGTTTTATAATATAACAAATGTGTTTTCATTTATCACTTATCCTTCAAACATACTCTTGCCACAGAAGCTCGCCTTGTTCGGTCCATTTATTTTGAAGGAGTCCTGATGCTGCAGACTGAAATGTTATGGTTGAAGTCTTAATGCCAGACTTGTCCCATTTCATAGACATGTTTGAAAATTTATTTATACAATTTTAGGACAGAAAGGTAGGGACCAAAGTGCACTCAAATGTTATGTATATAAATAGCTAGCAGAATCAGTGTTTGAAGGCAGAAAGTAACAAGACGTATTCAAACGTGCCTTTATAAATTTTTATGCAAGTTTAGAGAAATAGGCTACCTCTATTAAAATTCGTGTCATCATTTTATTTTATTATTATTATTATTATTATTATTATTATTATTATTATTATTATTATTATTATTATTACTACATTCTTTTCAAAATAGAGGGAACACGAAACATATTTATATACATTAGTATCATTTTAGGTGATCACAAATAATCTTGTCGTTCACTCTGGAAAAGGAGATAGTCAGGGACAGAAATCGACTTTCATATCATTCGAGATAATAGAGGAAATGGAGCCGTACGCTCAGCTGATAGTGTATTATTTTAAAAATGATACTGAATGGAATGCCGATTCGTTGTACTTCGACGTGAATGACGGAACTGCAATCTTCAAAAACAAGGTAAAATTCAATTGTTCTTCCACGTGGCTAAAACTTCAAACCAAAGACCGTGATGAAGATAACTCACAAACAGGACTAAGACATTCTTCTTTAAAATTGCGAGAACAGCAAAATTATACTTATTTCTATTACAACTCAATGATTGATACAATATTGCATTTGACCTTTTGGATTATGGGTAATATTAATTAAACTTTTATCTTTTTTAAAATATAATGGACTTAAAATAATATTTCTGATTGCCAAAGTCCCTGCATAACTAGTTTGAATTATCTGTATTGGTCACAATATATATATATATATATATATATATATATATATATATATATATATATATATATATATATATATATATATATATATATATATACCTAATTATCTACTCAATTAATAGTGATTTATCAATTTAACGAAATTATATAACATGGAAGATTATTTTTTATTTATAGATCTCTCTTGCTTTTGACAAGGCCACATCAGAGCCGGGTGATAGCATATATCTACAGGTTACAACATATCCCATGTCCCTTGCAAACCTTGTAGCAGTTGATCAAATTGTTTTGTTGTTGAAAACAGGGAATGATATTTCTCAAATTGACGTATGTACACTCTACGGTTACTTGAGCAATTTAGCTTAAACCATATATATTTTGAGAAACTTTCAACAACAATCTTATTATTATTATTATTATTATTATTATTATTATTATTATTATTATTATTATTATTATTATTATTATTATTATTATTATTATTATTAAAAAAGCCTGAAACTATTAGATTATCGCCACTGACTTAAATATCCTTTGTCACAATATTGCAAGAGCGTTAGTTTCATTATATAAATCGTGAGTGTCGTGTATGTATATGTATGTGTATATATATATATATATATATATATATATATATATATATATATATATATATATATATATATATATATATGGGCTTTGAGTGGTCTAAAATGTTGTCAGTTACAACTGCCATCTCACCTGTCGGCGTGGGTTCGAGTCTAGAATTCGGTGAATGTGTATGTATGTGAGAAAGCTTGACAGTAGCTTCTCGTGGGTCGGTGGTTCTTTCCGGTGATTGCCCAGTTTCTTCTATTTATTTTATTGTGCATCAAATATTGTGCCCAATTCTTCCACGCTTAGGCTAATCACTCAAAACAAGAGCATCATGCAGTAAGACGAGATTTAACTGATTGTCACGAGCAGGCCCTATTTTGCTCATGTAGTCATTCACTACATCTGTTTCATGCTTGCATCTCCACCTTGTTGCCCTACTAGTAACTATCACTGGGTGACATTTTGCTCTAAAGTGGAATTCAACGGCTTATTAATAGATGTGCAGAGTGCTTTCATTCGCGTTGGTACTAATCATCTTGTTCTTAGACGGTGATAACCTTTACGCTCAGCTTGTCCACGAGGGAGCCTCTCTGGGAGAGAAGAATTGATTTCTTTTGTTCCTTGTTATAGGTGATTCCACAGATGGCATTTTCCAGATTACTTTTCTTAGTTTAAACTGACGTGAAATATGAAATTTCTGCATAGCCAACCTTGTCAATGCTTGATGGTAGCAACCAGCATTCTCTCTTGAGTAACTGTCGTTGCTCACAGCTGTCTCAATGTAAATATTGCATCGATATTACTACATGCATCAGTGCATCGATATTACTACATGCCTCCCCAAGCCCGGCCATACAATAAAAAATTGGCTTCCTCAAAAATACCAGTTTTTGTCTGCACTTATCCAATTATAATGCCATGTCATTCATACGCTGTGAGTGTCGTACCTAAATGTTCAAACAGAATTCTAGTTGGTCCTTCGGTAATTTTAAACATTTAAAAAGCAATATGTGCATATGTAAACTTTTGCAACATCTACACAAAACAAAATAATTTTTTACGGTCTCCCCGTCTATCCCTGGTTTTCGGTGCCAACCCAAGTACCCCCACCACACACACAACCCCACCGCCATGGTTAAATAAAAATACACCTTAATTTATCAGACATACACGGATGACTTACTGAGTTAGTGATAAATGAAACTTAATGCTTCATAAATTAGACCCATAAAATATAATTATAGCTACTTTTGTAATGTGCTATATATATGGTATGAAATAACAAAATGTAATGAATCTCGAGTCACCTTCGTAGTAACCATCGCCTTGTTCCTCACTTCCACGGCAAAGACGTCTTTCACCCATACACTGACAAACTGATTGTAAGCTTCATGTGATTTTTAAGCTTTCAAATCATTTTCGTGTTACCAAATTTAAAATGTCAATATTGGTTATTCGCGGAAAGCACTGTACTTTGCTTGACATTTTTCCTTTGTTCATTTCATATAGATCAATTCCATCGATTTAGCTAAGCTTTGACTAGTATATTTCTAACACTAGTTTTTCCAGTCCATTTTTGTTCTTTATCTGACCTGACTTTGAAGCCATTATTACTTAGAATTGATTTATTGATAATTAAATCAGATTTCGTTTTGACGTTTATTAGCAAATCAAGAGTTGGACCTTCAAAATCGCGACCGGAAACTGCTTCCGCATTTATGCGAACGTAATTGGAGCTATGTATCGTCTGTTAGAAAATTCTCCAAATACTCAAGGTTTAAAATTGGCTTTTAAAATACACTGTATCCTGTCTGTACAAAACAAGAGATCCATGTCAGCAGCTAGCGTCATGATACTGTCATTACACAATACTTGTTTGCAGTAGGCAGTCGTTGACACGGTTTTTTTTCTTTTCATCATTGCATGGACTAAAACTGAAATTAGAACTATACATCCTTGAGAACGGGTCTTACTTCCGCAGATATGAAAGAACGTTACGTCATTCCGTTCATAGCATTGTTTTCACTTGTTGCTTTTTTGCTTAATTTGTCTATTAGGAGTTGCACCGTTCCTCTAGTATTTTCGTTGGAAGCCAATAAAAAGTGAATGCATCTTTTGCCTGTTATCTCATTACCCTAAGCAATTGCAAACCCGCCACTGGCTAATTGTTCTGAGTATGTTGACCTTTCTTGACAAACTTCTTTGAGTGGCAGGACGGTCAATAACATACCGAAAAGAGTTTGAACTCTTCATAATTACAAACTGCCTTTATTTTGTCTGAATAATAGCAATATACACAGAAGCTTGATAAAATGTTTTGAATGCGCTACAAAAGTACATTAACTTAAATATAACCTGATTTTTGAATACATGTACATTACCTGATACCGTATTAATTTTGACATTTTCTCTGAAGCAATTAATTTTATGTTGCCATGGAGTTATCTTCATCTAAAGTTTTAAATGTCATTTATATAAATGTTTGTAGAGCTCGACCTTGACTTTCTTCCGATTTTTGGAAATATACCTACGTGGCATGAAAAAATATGATAGGATCCACGAGATAACCTTGCACCTTATTTATTTATTTATTTATTTATTTATTTATAATTTTGGTCAGAAGAATGACCATTTGTTTTCTTTTTTCTATTCTAATTCTAAACTTGATTTTTACAGGTAATATCGTCATTAAAAAGTGCTACAAAAAGGTCTGAATTCTATGACGAATGACACAACAGAGAAAGAGTTTTGCAAGTAAGAGATCTGGATTTAAAAATTACTTGAATATTTATTTTTTGTGGCCTTTTTCCATTTCTTTTGAGAGGCTATGCGATGGTCTGCTGTTCTCTTTGACGTTGCAATAGAAAAACGTATCACATTTTTATAAAGATATACAAATGTTTTGCCCCATTAGTTTGTCTCGCAAAACAGTTTTGGATTTTTAATGTAACACTTTAACAATATTTTAGTAATATCGCTACGATGTCTGCAGTGTGACAGTTTATAGTGATGTTTAGCACTGGGGCCTCTCGCCGCAGACATGAAGCATCATATCCCACCAAGTCCCATCCTGACACCATCCGACCAGTCCTAACAGTGTTAATGTTGAGTCTAGATGGTCAGATGCTAGTACCATTTGTGTAAGTCTTTGGTATGACTTGGCTGTGGTTTGAACCCGCGACCTTGAGCATCAAAGGCGGATGCTCTAACAACCAGATCGCTGGAACAGTACCTCCACCATACTTTGTTAAAAGACTCCTATATTTGTGTAGCTTAGGTGTGTAAACAATTGAAGGATTTAAAGTTCAGAGCGTAAATTAGCGTCATAACCCAGCAGGTTTAAGTTGAACAGAAACAGACTGAAGCACTGAATAGATACACACAATAATGTAAATAAAATTAGTCTACGAATTTTTAAATGTAAAGAAAATGTAATGCATGTACGTTATTTACGAGCTATCTGTCAATATAAGTACGCATGGTAGTCATGGCTAACCATACCCTTTATGTTACTCAGGAGCTCCCGTACATTAATTTGCACACGATACTCATCAGCTATCCATACTCATTTGAGGATATTCCTATAGTCAGTATACAAAAATTGTATTGCAAGGCACTGTTAGTGCCTACCTATGCTCTAAAGCAATTTTTTCATCTCACTTTATCAATGTGTACGTATATTCAAATACAATAGTTTCATCTCACTAATCGTGTTGGATAAAATTAATCATGTATTTGCTTGTTCAGATGAATTGTTTGCAAACCAACGTGTCAGCAGCAATGAAATGTGAAGCTTCACCGCGTATGATTTCATTTCATTATTTTATCTATGTCTGTCTGAACAATATTCTCGTTTCTCTATCAACAGGCAGGCGGAATTCAGCTTTTCACTGATATGCCTGAATTTCACTGGCTGCAGCCATTTACCAAAATTTACTGCACTACTGCGGGATTTAGTTCTGGTACAGGTACTTATTCCATGGCTGATGGTAAGTAGTTAGGAAATTATCGATGCTTTAATGGGACATCATGATACCAAGTTCTTTTATTGGTGTACTGCATTAACGGAACGCGGTAAATTTAGTACGGGACTTTAAGAAAATTTATTACCTACAAGAACAATGAGATAAATATTAATGCTCGTTAGGCCATGACTGCATCATATATAATGGTTTTCTACCGAGCATGTTATGTCAAGCATCTTTCACATAACATATTACTAGACGAATCAAGTCACACAAACGGGTAAAAATATGCCAGATATTTAACTCTGCATGAGTTGTTCAAATTAAGACGTTTTAGTCGAAATATATTTTAAATATTATTTTTAACTGGCATCGTTATTAAATGCTTTACGAAATAGTACGTTCTTGCTTAGAAAGTACGTTCGATTTTATGTGCAAATCACCTTGCAGTAATTCCTCAGATTAGCATTTGGTCTGTGTTTTGTCTTTAATATGGAAAGTTATCATATAAATTTTATGGCATTCCCAGGATTTATGCCGAAAAAAGTCCTATTAGAACGTCCTACAACCCCTCCTCCATTTGGAGGAGATTTACATCTACAAGAGGTTATATGCACAAGGACTAATTTCCCAGAATCGTGGCTCTGGATTAATACCACCTCAAAGTTATCGTACAGTGATTGTTTATATCTATTCACCCGCCAACCTAGAAAGACAGACATGTCTTGACAATTTTGTGGTCTTAAGAAAGCGCTTACACAAGATTTTGTTCAAGTCGTTACATTCTTATTCCTTATGAGTGTTGATACCGGAAAGATTACAATTTCTTTATCTTGGCAACACCTTACATGAACTGCGCCTGTATCTGGTGCAGAGTCATGGCCAAACGATCGAGCTCACAAATCTCCAGAAAAATGGCTCTAGAACAACACTACCTGTGTGTATGCTGATTCTGATTTCTTGATTTCTCTCAGTACACTGATAAAAATACTTGGGTGCAAGATAATGGGCTTTGATGAATAACAGCTCACTTCATGCTGTAACATATAGTTTCAATCAAGGGGTCTTTGCTTGACCGAGCGGTGTCACGATCCCAATAGAAGTCATAAGTTAACCCTAAATTTCCAAAGACTTCTATACAACTTAAGCTGTAAGCTGAAAATCCAGACGTGTCCATTCTATACATAAATTTTACTCTAATCAATGCAAGACTACATTATTCACAACTTGCCAAATAACCATCAACCGAACATCCGCATAGTTTCTCTACATCAACATTCCGTTCCGCCAGTAGTTCAAACCTTAGAAACTATCCCTAACAGAAGAGACTATTTTAACCACGCTACCTTGGGCCAGTCAATCTATGGTTTAATGACAATATAAACGGTATCTGCAGAGACCCTTCTCATTTATTCCGTTGTGTAATTTAACGGTTTCCTGACGTAAATACTGCCACTGCCGTCATAACACCAATGTACACAACTAGATTTTATAAAGTACATCACTCATGCGGATTGGGTCTGAATTCGCTACTCATTGACCATGGCATCTTGGAAATTCACTAACACTTTCTCTCCGTGACGTTTGCTCCTAAAAATTGGCTAATTTCGGGCTAAGGAATATTTCCCATTGCACCAAATTCTAATCAAGTATTTACACAAACCTAAGAATTGCTAAGGAGCGCCATATTCAAATGCGCATCACCTTAACTTAAAATTAACAATATTTTCAAGTTGACATATCTGTATGTAGGAGTAGGATCTTTCAAGCCTACTTGTTTCATCTCAAACCATTTAACATGGAGACTGTTAGCCGAAGTATTCCATTACAAGTAATAAATTCATTTACACAAAGGTCTCAAAATGTAGGGTGGTGTTTGTCAGATTTTGGAATTATTTACTTAGAATAAAGCAGATATGGTGTAGATATGTTGTGGATATCTAGATTTCCTTACTACTCCAAAGTTTCATTTATTACAAACCTTTATATATATATATATATATATATATATATATATATATATATATATATATATATATATATATATATATATATATATATATATATATATATATATAATTTTGCAGACTTCTTCTATTAATATTAACATGTCTACGTCATTGCCCAGTAGTCCGTGGAACAAATTTTATGCCACAAATTTCACTAAATGTCTGGTTTGGTGCGTCACGGTACATCAATAAAAATAGGTTATTTAGTGATGAGGCAATTGCATTAAAGGTTCATGCTAAGAGTCGCACCACAGTAGACAACCCCGGGTGATCCGGCAGTACAGGAACCCGCACTCACTAGGTTCCGAATCTAATACGCTAACAATTCTTAATTGTCAAATACATTTCATTTTAAACATTTTCTGTACGCAATACAACTTTCAATTATAGAGGATCTAAAAGTCGCATATTCATATATCTAGCACATTATTTCCTTGCATTTGATATTAGAAACTCATTTTATCACGATGTAATGTACAATGGCATTTTTATTCCAGACCATGAACCAACAGATACAGATGGCAGCAGCACGAGCACGTGTTTATCTGGAGTCTCGCGTGTATAATATATTCAATATATACGATTTGGCCATCACAAGTTACGCTTTGACACGCTCTGGCAGGAGCGTGGGGGGTACTATTCACGAGGTTGGATACTATGGCTGTAGTTAAAGGTAAGAACTATAGTATCAAGAATAAATTGTATCCGTTTGGACCAAATTTCCATACTTTCTGCTATAGCTAAACAAAGTGACATCCTTAACAATAAATTCATGTCAATTTGATTGGAAACTGGTGCTATAGTCTTAACATTGGAATCTCCAATCACACAGACTGGAAATGTATAGGATAGTCTTAATTAAAGGATATCACTTCGATTGGAAACGGGTACGTTACTTTTAGCATTAAAAAATCTTGTCACTTCGATTAAAAACAGGTACGTTGGTCTTAACACTTAAATACGGACAAACACTATTTAAAGAATTGAAATTTTTTTCATCACTCTTTAGAAACAGTGCTTTTATTAAGTTAATAGTTGCGAGGGTTCGAGTAAACATCTATTGTTGTACCTACTGAGACAAGCCAAACATTCCAGCAGTTTGATTTTGACATCTAAATACTTTTGAGTTTATCATTCAAAACGTGCTTGATTACATCGTATGCAGTAATATTTTTTTAAAAATATCTTAAGTAATTGCTGGTTGTTAGCCATACTTTGTCTGCTTATTTCAGATGACAAAATGTTCTGGCCTAGCCGCCCATCAACTATTAGTGAACGCAACCCTCTAACCACGCCCTGGTTTAAATTCTATGAAAAGAGCCCTCTCCTTGACATTGAGATTGCATCTTATGGACTCCTCCACTACATCGAAACAAGGAACATAGCCAGTGGACTACCCGTACTTAAATGGCTGACTTCAAAAAGAAATGCTAACGGTGGCTTCCAGTCAACACAGGTTTAAACTGTTTTTGAGAGCGAGAGGGGGTGGGCTTGATAATGGGGTGGGAAGTGTGGTATATGAAAAACGTTTGGAATTGATACTTAATGATTGATACTTACACGGATGCATTCTTTGATGCGTTAATAAACTCATAGATCAAGCAAGTGCTGATTGGTTAATTTCCTGAGCCAATGGATGACACATGGTACTAATTGTATGGAAAAATGGGAACCATTCTGGAAATGGGTGAACATAAAAAAAATAAATAGGATTGTTTGATAATGCTAATTAATTTTAGAAGAAAGCTTCATTCCAATATAATTCGATGGAAGATCTATTATCTTCCATTCGTTGTAATAGCACAATATTTAAAATTTACAAGAACGAAAAGTGACCTGCAAAATAATTGAAAGACGAGTATTAATTCAAAGACCCATAGTTCACTCGATATGATAGATGGACAATCCGCCAAAGCAGAGATAACTACTTTACTCTACGACCTTACTATTATACATATTACACCGTATCAAAATGTATTTTATGTTGAGACTCAGCTCGTGTATTGCATATTAAACGCACCATAAAAATGGTTCATCAATGTTAGCAGTATGATTTCAATTTTTATGATACATAGCGTAAGTGAAGTGAAGCATATCATGGGCTCTTTGAAATAGGTATTGCCTTCGTGTGCCAAGTCTATTCTTATCCCCAAAATTGATATTTCCATTACTAGTTTGCGGAAAGAAACGTTCTTCTTGTGACTGCACTAGTGTAAGAGTATAGAGAATTGTTCTCTTCTAAGTCAGAAACAAACGCCGTTTTGCCGTGGTATTTGTTCACTGATGAGATATAATCATGTCAATGGAAATCAAATCACACTAAAGAGCATTATGTCTAACTTGTATTTCATGCCATAAATCTTCATGTTGTTTATAAAAGAAACCCGATGCAGTTACCGGTCAGTTGCCATCTTCTCCACAACTTTATTTGCATACAAATTTTAATTTTTTAAAAAGTTGTTTATTCTCTAGAAAACTGTCACTAAGATTCATTTAAAATCGCATGCAAACGATATTTCACAACTGGAGTGGGTGTTGAAACCATAAGCCAAGTGACTTGATCATTTTACTGCAGTGTGCCTGTAGTTCAAAATCATTGACAGACAACAATCTACTTAATGTTGCGCATAGCTCAATTTGTGTATTTAACATTTTTTCAAAGGTAGGTAAAGGTGTTAATTATATTCTCTATTTGTTACAGGATACGGTGCTGGCACTCCAAGCATTGTCCGAATACGGAACATTGTTTTCGGGTGACCTTGATTTACGTCTAGATGTTACTACCTACAATTTCACTCACACTCTAACTGTGCAGAAAACAGATGCATTGGTCCTCAAGTCTACAGAGGTAACTTTTCTCTTATGTGCATTATTTTCTTTCTCTATAGTTGTACTGTTTGTATGTATGTTTCTCATTTGCTGTGTGCAGACGGTATTGTAGTTCCGTCTGTACGTCTGCTCAGACTTTATTTGAATTTTAATACGAGTAAGATAATGTCTGTCCCGTTCCACAGAGAAAACAATGGTTTTTGAAATATATATTTTATGCTCTTACTACACGACTTAAACTGCATGTATTCGTGTTCAGTCATGTTCGGCACTTTAACCGTATTGAAGTTCTCGTGGCTGTGTGACTGTGATTGGTACCAATCTGCAAGCTGTACAATTCGGATATGGTTCAAAATGTAAAAATATGCTTACATCGGGAATTCACTTTAATGATTAAGGTACATGCATATTAATGCGGTGATCTTCAAGTGGTTGACTTAGCTTGTTGCCATTTAGGAAATCAAACTTTCATCTGAATTTGGTCCAGTTCGAATATGGACTTGACACTAAATTCTTGCAACCAATCGATATCCACATATTATGAAGACGATATCAAACTGTATGTTTTCGTTTTTTGAAAGCTCTACGCATATTAGCAAGACGATCTTGCCCATTTTTTGCTGAGCAACTTACTTTATCGGACGTGATTTGAATGGTTTAGTATCACCAAGCTGTTTTGATATTGCACCTATACCGTACGGGACTACCCTACAAATTATATTTGTGATAGAATCTTGATCTTGTCTGGTAAATATTTACTAAGATATTGGTTCGGTATTATTAGGAGTGAAATTCATCTTTATTAATGACGAGACCTTGCATCTAATTGTCAATGATTGACAACATTCTAGCAACTAGTTTTTGACTGAATATTCAAACTAAGAATATTAATTAGATTATCCTTAATTTGTGATTGGTTAAGATTGCTTTCTTTCTATGATTTTCAGTTCAGAATATAAAATATAAAAAAAAAATCACCGTGAGGTCAGGTTTGAGACAGTTTACAATGTAATTTATTATAATAATGCATAAGCCAACATTCTTAATTTTTTGTATGTTTTATTAGCGAGTCTATTTCCGTATTGTTAGAAAACAAATCTAAGTATGCACAATATAAGTAAAATAGTTTGGCTAAATATTTACAAAATGGACGCTGTATTGCATAATTTCTTTACTCTAGGTCCATTGTTTGAAGCAGTGTTGATTCCGAAACCACGGCAAGACAATAGCTTTATGCTCCTAATCTGTGATAATAAATTTCTGGAAATTTTTCAACCTGAGAACAAATTCCTTGTCGTCGTGCATGAGTAATTAGGTGAAATAAAATTCATTCTGTGATGTAAGCAGATTCACGCTTGAAACGTAAGACAAACTAAGATTGTCTGCATCGTAATGTACAGCTGAATAAAACAACATTAAACGATGCAAAATATTAAACACGAAATATTAAATTAACCTTCCACCTAACTTTGAACTAATATTTTTGTAGAACAAACGAGCGTAATTTATCCACAACCAACATCATTTAGTTCATAATACAAACACCTGAAAATTTAATTTCAAAGCAGTTATTTGGAAAGATAAATATAAAGTTAAAGATAAATATAAACGTTCTAAATATAAAGTCACTGCATAATACATGTGATCACACAATATGGTATAGCTTAATTCGATTTGGAAGTAGTACCTCGATAGGATTATGACAGCCATTTTACTTCTGTAATCTACTCTTATTTATAAAGCTGAAGTGCACTCATTCATATTGGTAGTGACAAGTGATTTTAATGCGAGCTATGAATATATTTTCTTCGTTATTATTATTATTGTTATTGTTATTGTTATTGTTATTGCTAATGTTATTGTTATTATTATTATTATTATTATTATTATTATTATTATTATTATTGTTGTTGTAAGCGATCATCATCGTGAAATCTAAGTAATATTACTAATTACACTAAATTATATTGCATAGTTTCATTTAAAGTCATATGGCAATACATGGTATTATGAAAAAAGACTAATTAGATAGTCCTCTCCACAACTGACAGTAGTGGGTCTTTCTAGTTATGTCTTTAATTCTGACTTAGTTTTTCTAATTCCTGGACAAATGTTTTCCCTTCTTTTCTGATAATTTGTTGGTGTACAAATGGCGGCCACGTTAGTTACTTTGCTGTGCCAACTATTTAAGAGACAAAGCGTAAATTGTACGTGTTAGCACCAAATTGGTCCCTGGTCCAATTATGTTTTTGCAATCTACACAAACGATACATTAGTAGATCTATAACATATTTCCTTAAAACACATGTAGACATTAGTTCTAACAGCGTAGTATGATTCCGATAACAGAAGCTCTCACAGGTCTAAAAGCTGCTGAAAGATGAAAGCAGATTGGCTCATGTGCTTTATGAATGTGCAAGAAAAGAAAACTAGAAACGTCCCATTATATGGTATGCTTTCTGGACTAAAGGTCTGGTCTTATGTCATTGAATTAAAGTAAGAGGATGCAAATAAGATAAGACGAAAACGTTGCTGGCTTTTGAAGTCATCTACAACACATTCATTGTGATAAACTCAAACCTACTGCGCCACGACCACATTTCTCGAAGATAAATGTTATGCTATTTCAAAGGATATAATAGTGTTCAAGAGGTACTGAATAGCAACAATCTTTACTTGAAAATTATTTGCTTTGTTCATGTGTTTAAATGAGGATATCTACGAATTGTTTTAATTTCAGGATCCTTTCTCCTTCCCACAAGACTGTTCCAGAAGTGAATACAACAGTTACTGGAAAAGGAACTGCCCTAGCTCAGGTTGGTTCTGTCAACTCTATATTATTAAATGAAAGATATTTGATCTTACAATACGACTGACCTAAACACAAAACAGAACCGAACAGATGAACACATAGGGTAACACTAGTGAAACTGTAGATTGAAACACGTTCTACATCAAGATGTCTATTACCGTTGGAGCAAGGATGTAGTCGTTATGTAGAATACGAATGAAATTTATAGCCTGAGAATGTTATGTATGTTTTCATGGTATTTAATGAATATAAAATATAAATTAAATTCATGGTCTTATTTACAAGTTTTATATCCAAATTAGTAGCAAAAATGTGTATATATGTATATATCGGGTATATGGATAATCACAATCCTGGCTACATAGTGTGTAGATTGGCAAGAGCTCAAATTATCGCGAAAAAATGATTAATTTCTTTGATTTCCAGACGTATGGATAAAACTTTCCAACTGCCTTCTCTGGATAAAGACCAGGCATCCATATGAAGGATGGAGGTGAATTAGCTTGCAAATCCTAAAACACCAAAACTCTCTATACTTAGCTTCATTAAAGAAGCTATGAAAGTTTTTATTTATTTAGTTCATATACAAAATTTAATACCTTTAATGGAACAAATGTTATTTAGGCCTACGTAGTTATTATGCCATCAGGGTATGAATTCGAAATCCAGTTCTGTATCATGCCGTCAAGGAAGGAATACCCATTATATTTTTTGTGCTATTAAGGTGTTGATTCGAATCTCGTTTTAGTTGTTAAGTCTATTTACCGTGCCATCAAAATACTCCTCTATGTGTCTATTCAACGTAGACATATTGAATATTCAACGTATTCAATGCCACGATGGTATGGTTGCAAATTTTTTTCTGATGGGAAAGTGAGTCCGTTACTATTCTTGGATGTACTAATATAACTACTAAAAGAGGTTCCAAAAGTGACGTTTGCAAACATAGGACTCATAAGCCTTGCTGTCAACCATTTTGCAGGTTCACGTATCGTTTTACGTGGAAGAAGAGGAGAGTAACAATGCATACAACGTTAGCGTCAATCTCTTCCGGGAGACATTACGCTCTGTAGTTGTAGAAACGTGTGTACGGTAAGCAACCAATCAGGCGAATCAATATTCGCAGGTTTTGCCTTTTATAATGAACATGTTAAGCTGTAATAACATATTAGTCATTGGGTTATTCGCACGCAGGCACACACACATATATGATCTATCCAATTGACTGGTTCTGGTTCTGTTTACGTTAGTCTACTGACCGCTTGACGTACGCATTCTTCACTTTTGAATTTAAATCATGTATCCAAATATAGCTTATATTTCTGTAGGGTGAGACATTTTGCCTAGAATGAGATTAATAGACGGAATTCTCAATACAAAAATGGGTATTTGTTTCATTATTTGCTATTTGGACAGGAATAAAAATATTTTAAAAATTTACAAAGTTAGGATGAGAAGTTTAAAAAGTTTGAACATAAAAAGTGTAAAACAAAATAAAACTGAGATGAGCAGAATTTGACCTCAAAAATACAAACAAGTATTTAAAAGATTTGGGATACCTCAGGGAGTTCTGAACTGGCAAACTTTTTTTTTTCAGCCAGCAAAAATATTAATTTCCTAGGACGGCAGTGATAAATTATTTTCAGCATAAAGATATAAAGATATAAAAGAATAAAATTGGGATGAACGTATTTTCAACTTAAAAATACAAATCTTTCTCGAAAGCTGGGATCCAACCGCTTTTTTTCTTCACACTACAAAACTTAATACCGCCAATGGAACAAATGCTATTTAGGCCCACGTAGATACTTCTCCAAAGCCAATGTTTTATATTATACTTGTTAATATTATAAGATATACCGAGAACTAAGTATAAACAATATCATGAGACTGCAAAAAGAAAAGAGGAAGGCAGGACGTTAAAAGTTCTAGTTTAGATGAATGTACGTCACAAGAAAAGTATAAACGAGTACGTAAGTTGGCAAATCAGTGGGAACATAGTCAAACTAGCTCGAGCACTTTTCTGACACACATAATGTTCTTAAACTCTGTATTATATTGAGACCATACCAATACAATAAATCTAGTTCGAGATAGCTGAGAAAAGCTGTGGTAAAATTTCAAAAGGATGTTTCCCCAGTCTATTGTAGTCGGCAGTTAATGTGACGTACTTCTTGGAATGTTTACATTTTTGAGTCTTTATTAGCTGTGCGATTGTTTAGTTAAAATGACAGATTATTGGGGAATTTTGTTGCAGCAATTTACTTTCTACAATTCATATCGTATTTATTAGAAGTCTTGAAATCATTTATGTAATGCAGTCATTAACCTACTGCGTGGTGTTGATTGAATTTTATGATTATATACGTGGGATAGAACGTTTAATCAAATTATACATTTTCGTCATACGGCAGATTTTTCTATGAAGCTATTCAGGACAATTGCTTTTAAGTAATCAAATTTAGTGATTATTGGTTTTTTCCATAGAATGTTTACTAGTTGTTATAGCAATTGAATATTCCAAGCAAAGGATAAATAAGTGACAAGATTTATTCTGTCCTAAAAATCAAATTGAATGTTTGAGTTCGATCGCTAACAAAGTTTATTAAATGCATACTGCCTTTCTCCAATACAAAAGTTGTTTTTCACTACTAAAAACAAAAAATATGCAAACAGTATATTTTTATATTCTCAACTAATGATTTCATATTCTATCAGGTCTTGCATAATCTTAACACAAGTCACTCATAATCATTTTCTTTACACAAACTCAAATATAAATAAGTCTACTTCTATACTTTATAATCAAAATGATTTTTAAAAAAAGTTAAATTAGTGTATTCGTTTTGTTCCAGACATTATCTTTTGTCTATATTTTACACAGCTGGACACTCCCAGGAGTAAGTGGAATGACAGTGATAGAGATGGGTTTACCCACCGGTTTTAAGGAATCTTTGGACAGCACAAACACAAAAATACCTAACCTGAAAAAGCACGAAGACAAAGACAGGAAAATTGTGCTCTACTTTGATCAGGTAAATATTGTAATTTTACTGTCTTGTGCATTTTTGACTTCACTTCTCATCCTTTTTCTTGAACAGATATTGAGTATGAAGTTCTTCGGCAAACATGAAATATTAAGGTCATAGCAATAAAGTAATATTCGCTTCTGACACGAAACATTCATCGTAATGGCAAAATAAAGTACCAATAAGGAAAGTGCAGATGTAATACATCCTTATGAATGCCGTTCTAATCCAAATAACGTAAATTCGAAATTTCATTTTCAGCCTTTAGTTACCATATAATGTAATGTTATCGTTTTAAAATACATTTATTCCTTTTTCATAGCATCATCATCAGCATCTTTAATGTAGCACGTCATATCATTTGTTAATCTGTTCTGCTACTGTCTAATTTTCTTTCAGTTTGATGGTAAAAACTCCTGCATGTACATAGAGATGATTCGCGTAGAACTTGTCGCAAAGTCCCTTCCCGTCTCCGTCAGAGTATATGATTATTATGAACCAGGTAAATCATTAATAACATCGTGTATATCATAATAATAGTGTAAGATAGTTAATAAAACAGGTGAGATTATTCAAAAATATAGTAGGTTATATAATTAAATTAAAATGACAGCCTGTAAATAATTGAAATTATATTTCATTGTGCCTCAGATTAGAAATATTGTCATTTTTTTTTCAACTTTGTATACGTCATTCAGTATATTTTATTTCCTGACAAAAGCCAGTCGGTCCTTTTGAGCACGTTATATTACTATGAAGTATCTAAACTTAACTATCAAAATCCACTGCGTGTTTTCTTGCTGGCTTACCCGACTATAAGGTCAAGTGAACTTATGATATGATACTCCGGCCGTGATGTGTCCAACGTAGTCTGTCGTGCTACCTGCGCAATTCGTCGTGTACGTTTGTTCTCACCGAAAGTAACTTACCATTAGGCTCCTTTCAAAAATGTTTTAATACTCGTTTAACAACTTAATCAATAATATCACATAAACTAACCAAATGTTTCAGAAGATTGAAGGTCCTTAATATTTAAAGAAATGACTCCCGTCCTACTACCATCAATAAGTTATCGTTGCTAAAGATATAAAAAACATGAGCACCTTTAAGTCTAAGCATCGCTTTGCCGACTTGTGATTTACTACTGGAAGAATGCTTCATCTCTCTATTAGACCATGTGCCATCCAATGCGGATAAAGGCATACCTTTAAGCAAAAGGCAATGCGGATAAAGGCATACCTTTAAGCAAAAGGCAATGCGGATAAAGGCATACCTTCAAGCAAAAGGCAATGCGGATAAAGGCATACCTTTAAGCAAAAGACAATGCGGATAAAGGTATATCTTTAAGCAAAAGGCAATGCGGATAAAGGCATACCAAAGTGGATAAACCTTAAAGCAATTATTTTCATAACCTAATCCAATTTGGCCACCACTCTGGCCATCATTACAAATCTGAAGGAATGTTTTTATGAACATGGGGTCTGCACCAAAGAAATTACAATGATCGCAGAAAGTCTTGTTATTGCTGTTTGTATGAAAGGTCGTACTGAAATATAAATGAAGCACGTCGAGCTAAATGTAGTTGGTTCAATTTGAAAACAATGTCGACTTGACAGAAGCGTTGTCATCGTATCTCGTGAATTTCTGGTTTTATAAACACATGAATGATGCTATCGAACTTTACGAACTAGACGTCATGACCGTTTCTAATCTTAAAGAGATAGTCCTCTTTATGCACATTGGGTTCTTTGCAACACTTTTGCAATAAATAGTACAAAATATGATAATGGTTTGATTTCTTTATGCAACAATCATTCTAAATTGATTCTAATAACATGAAGTTTTAAATAAAATCACTTTAATCAATGTTAACGGTCCCATACGAAAGTGATGGCGATCCAATGGTTTTTTTTCCCCAAAAGAATGACCGTGTCACTTAAATAGAATGAGAATATTTAGGTGATCCTGAAAGAAAACTAAGATATGACATCATTATTATCATTGCTATCTTTATCATTATTGTCATTAATATCAACAACGATGAGATCGGCATGTTTTGTTTTTCATTAATATACCTCATAACAATATGTAACTGAACAAATGGTACTGTACCTGGATGAGACGGGTGCATATCTACTACCAAGATATTGTGAGCTGGTATAGATCCTACCATCAACTATCCCGTTCTATTGCTAATGGGATTGAACAATGTTGGTTTTCCAAATTACATAATTTTGGATTTGATCAAAACTTTCATTTGAGTATATCTTGAAGACATATGAGAATATTTTAAGGTCAGAGATAATAGGAAAGACTTTGTACTGCACATTCCTTGAGAACATTAACTCGAAACATAATTTTAAAACTTTGATACTACATTTGGCAGGATGCAGTCTTCCAGATTTATCTTGAAATGGTTTTAATACGCATCAGTTCAAACGAGATTGAGTAGAAACGGACTTATCAAACATTTATTGCAAATTCCATTCGACCATTAGGGCATCAATCCTTTGAAGATGCTCTTGTTATAGATATATGCCATCTGTATTACGACTCGTCACAATACAAAGACATGTTTAGTCCTGAAGCAATAATTCTAAAATGCCTTCATAAGGACACACGACGATGTTAGACCCATTCTTTCCTGAGCAGGATTCGAGCACCGCCTAAAATCAAACCGATCATATTTAGCCGTAATGTAATTAATACTATCACAAATTTAGTAGTTATGCCACCAGTCATAAATCATGCTCAATGGACTGCATACATACTGTAGTTTGACATACTTCACATATCAAATAGGTCATTATTTCCTAATAATAATAATAATAATAATAATAATAATAATAATAATAATAATAATAATAATAATAATAATAATAATGACCTTTGTCACAATTCTAAAGAGGATATCTTGCACAGAAGTATCAAAATATTTATGAAAAACTTGAAATTAGTCAAATTTGAACTATTGATGTCGAAAATTTCATTTCACTTCATTACTGCTTTTCCGTTATATGTAAAATTGTGAACACAACATTAACCCACCTGTGAGTATATATATATATATATATATATATATATATATATATATATATATATATATATATATATATATATACACTTACATACAATATAAGGAAATTATAGGACATGTATACATGTATACTATATTCTGATGACTAATTTAGCAGTGTTTATTTTAAAAGCCGTTTTAATCATCAAACTTGGGCTGCATAAGCTGTAAATTAATGTTTGCTCCATCCAGGTTATAAGTTCATAATTTATTCTGTGTGACATAATTTCATTGGATTATGAAAAAAATACAATAATTGCAACTAAAAGCCATCCATTAAGTATGATGCGTATGTCACAGTAAAATTATATTCGTATATCTGATACTGTATATTACATTATTATATTATTATATTATAGTTGCCTATATTACATAATATGAAATTATTATTATTATTATTATTATATTTATTATTTTATTTATTATTTCATTTATTATTATTATTATTATTATTATTATTATTATTATTATTATTATTATTATTATTATTATTATTATTATTATATTATTATTATTAATTATTATTATTATTATTATTATTATTATTATTATTATTATTATTATTATTATTATTATTATTATTATTATTATTATTATTATTATTATTATTATCATTGCAGACAATCTTGCAATTAAGTTTTATGAATCGAAGCTCCTGAAAGATTCCTCTTTCCGTGACATTTGCGCAGACTGTGGATGCGTTACTGTGAGTATTTGTCTAGCTGATAAGAAAACAATAAAGATCGAGAGATTTGTTTTACAGTGGAACCTGCCTTATTCGGCAGATCTCTACCAAATTCGACATTGAATTTTGGATCCCTCTATATTGTCTTCAGCCTTGGTCTGTGCTAGCCATGGTATGCTGAATTGGACAAAGAATATTCTTTCATTGTCCATTCGGACTAATATCAGGCCTTATACCTATCTGGTTTAGTTTCCATGATATTGTAGATTAGTGTATCGACTGTATACCCTATCGGGTATATTGTCTGATCTCATTCATGGTGGAATTAGTTTCCACTGTCACCACTCACAAATCAATAAATCTTCATTAAACAGGATTCTAAACCCTCTCACCTCTCTTGTTTAGTATCTTTTATATATTGGCTTCTGAAATAAAACTTGTCGGATTCTTTTAATGTTTACTTTTGATCTCGAAATCTGACATTATTTTATATTGACTGTTCCGTTTCAGCTGGCATTTCCTTTAATTCAAGTTTGGATTTTATATCAATTATTCAAAATGGAAAACGAGCTTTGAGAATTTACATTTACATTACACGCCATTTACATTA
The DNA here is from genome assembly GCA_016746295.1 of Potamilus streckersoni. NCBI lineage: Eukaryota > Metazoa > Mollusca > Bivalvia > Unionida > Unionidae > Potamilus > Potamilus streckersoni. Next base: position 1,360,719 of record JAEAOA010002242.1, read on the forward strand.
CATGTCAAAATGAACACATCTTACCTTTTAGCAATCCAGAAAATTCACTTTACACCTGGAAATCATTATTTTAGAAATAAGTTTTGTTCAATCATCAAAAATTGCTAAAAGACCCGCCTTTTCTCTGAAAAATTCTAAATGGTATGCTTCGCATTTTATAATCTAAAATTTGCTAAAAGTTTAGCACAAATTCAGTAAAATTCCAACGTCGAAATGAATGGATACTAAGTAATCTCATTCTGATGAGAGTATGGGACAAGTAGTAAAACTGGTGACTAGTGAGTAATTATAACATGTTACCTAATTTTCGGAAAATGATCCCATATGTTCAACCAAAATATTCTTAACATATCTTATCCTTTTATATTTTGTCAAATTATTTTCCCATTAATTTTCAATTTTTTTAAATACTTTTTGGACGAAATTTAATATTTTTATTTTCAAAACCTTTATGCAAATACGAATGTTTAGGGAAGACTTAGAAACTTAAATATAATTGTTTCTTCTTGGCTGGTTCACTATGTACATTTTATATGTAAAATTAACCTGTTGCATTTCAGTTGTGAGTTTTGTTGCATTTCTTATTATTGATGCCTACATCACAACTAGTCATCCTGATAATGATAGGAAAATATCCACTCATACACACATACAACCATTCACACACATTCAAACTCGTACACACACCCCACCCACACCCATGCACATAAACCCATACGTACACCTATACACCCGCATACACCCATATACACACACATGCACTCCCACGCCAATTCACACACCAATACTCCCCCACACACTCCCACACGCATACACGCACCTTTGATGTCATACTAATTTTAATGGCACGATAGCGTAGTATTCTATACACGAATACACGAAAAGAACAATTGCTACAATGTCAGGTAGATCCTCGTTGTTCTAATTTATGTGAATCAGATTACAAGTGATAATCAATTTTATGTATTTTTGTTTCCAGAACCCAGGAAAATAAAGGAAAGATTCCATTGCGGTATCCAGTTATCCAAAGAACCGAAAACAATATATTTTGTGCTGCAACTCTGAAAGTTCATGCAAAAGAACTGAATAAAGGACAACCACACATCTTGTGCATAAATATATTATACAAATAAATCCACTTGAGCAGAGATTGCTTGTTTCTCCTTTTTCTTTATTTGAACAGCCGTTTCACTTTTCTGCAACTTTCCATCACTTAAACACTTTCAAGATGTAGGGCTTGTCAATAGTAGGGCAACGAATGGTAATGTGATGTGTGTAACATGGAACTAATTACCTGCAGACACGGCTGACTATTGTTACAAAACCGACATGTAGAGATAACTAAGACGGCAGAAGTAATATATACCTCGAATCAAAACAAGAGGCCGAATTTGGCTGATATTACTCATCTGTTGGAACTTATGACTGGACAACCTTCTACTGTTTTGAAACTTTGACTATGCAAAAACTTGCAAATATCATTAAACTCGATTCACAAAATCTATTAAAGAATACAAGCAAAGACTAGGTTTATATGTAGAGTTCAACATGTTAAAATTGCTTGCTGTGCATGAATACCATTCTTGATACAAATATTTAAAAGGCAAGATTGCTGTATAAAAGTTGGTTGACTGATCTTTGGATGTAAGTAAACCTCTGAATAGGTCCCTGATAGGTAAAATGTTTTTATACGAAAGTGCAATTAGTTGGACAATCAGCACATTTGGATGGAATTGTGGTAAATCATTAAAGATATCAATTAAAAACTAAAGCTAATTACGAATAACAGCTGTGTAAAGAAAAGAATGGAAATTAAGTTTTAGCAGTGTAAGAAATGAAGGAATCATTCTATTGTAGTCCATATGTTTTTCTGCTTTATTCTGGATAGTACATAACCAGTGAAGAATTCTATTTGCTTGGAAATGAAAGCGGCATGACTTTTAAAAAGAAAACAGATCTATCGAATCTAGACTGTTTTAGAAAAAATGACAAAAGTGTGATTTGGCAGGGTTTGAAAGTGCAAATTGTAGTAAAAATCATTTAATTCAAATACGTCATGAAGGCAATGTATCCTATTTTGAAACGGCTATCATCTGAACCTATAATAAAGACACTGGATTTCAGCCGAAATATAGAATAATGAAAATACTGACCTTAAATAAGCTCACGTTTGCCTGTTTATAGAACATCTTTAGTAGCCATTGGTCGTGTATGAAGTAGAATATTTTCTCATGTGTTATTTCATGCTTTCGTAAAGTAGCACTGCATGGTCCACATCATTTCTATCTTGTTGACTCCAGCAATCACTACATAGATTGTATCTACACACATTTTGAATGATTAACTGAAATCTGGCTGAAAGAATTGGAATACGCTTAGGACTGACAGCTTATGTTTAAAGCTTATGTCAAGAAGACTAATCTCTGAATCAATCGGTTAATCTCCTTAAATTGTCCAAGGACAATGTCCATATATTCCTTCAAAAGAACTAAAACCTAATGATTCCTGAGCAGATTCCCTAACAGCGACCAACAAATGCCTACTCTCATCCCAGTCATTTTCTATAGCAGTAATCAGTAATCTTGAAGCTGGATGAAAGCTGTGTAAAGCCACTTGACTTTCAGGGTGATAAGGAGATGGAAACTGTCTAATTCATTTGCAAGTTAGAAAATGTCTAACATATTTGACTCTTGATGAGAATAGAAGTCCAAAAAAGCGTATTTAAAAGAAATAGCCAAAATTTTTACTATAACCTTTGTTTTAATCTCTCAAAGTAATTGCCTATGGAAACCTTGTGGATGCAAACATTATGGTAAACAAGTATTGGTTAGCTGACTTGGTCTTCGGTATGGGACTGACAGTCTTATCATTTTTTCTGCTAATGACTCAAGTGCAGGAATAGATTGCAGATGAACTCTAGGTAGCATCTGACTGACTTTTCTTGCCACTTGACAAGCATGACCAGATTAACATAATTTAGAAATATCGCCTTTGAGAGTCAGCCAATAAAAAATATTTATCTTATGACTGGTCATTTTGACTATTAAATGACAGTTAAGCGCGTTGCTTGTGCTACACTAAGAACGGCCTGTAGATACGACCAAGACAAACATTTGATAGATCAATAATTGCTCTACAACAACGGATACGTAGGTGGTCTCCTTTTTCTCAAAAAAGCCAATTTGTTCCGAAAACAAAAACAAACTGGTACCGGTGTTGTGTCAGTTTCGCTACCAGTTAGAATTGAGACTAAACAATACCTGGAGCAAAGTTGACCTCGTCAAAAGACTTGTTCAATAGATGCTTCAGTTATATATAATACTATCCTGATCAACTTAATTATAAAGAGCTCTTCTTGCCATAAACAAGACTGTCAGTTACATATAAATTAACCATAACCTTATCTCGGGTTGGTGACTGCCAAGTAATGAAAGGGCGAAACCAGTCACTGCTCGAATAGTCACGAATCATAAAATGGTGTAAAGAAACAATTTCTAACGGTCAGCTAAGTTGTTGCCTAGCAATGAGCAAAGTCACCGCTCGGACAGTCACTAGTATTGAAATAGTTTGATGTACTTTCGCAATGGAGAGGAGGAATAGCAAAGGCTGCACTCCACCGTAATAAGAATGACAATATCATACTACGGGAAGCTCTTGTGTCATTACTTTTTTAATTGGGATAGGCGTAGAAGATTATCTATGAGTGATGTAGAATCGTTTCACAAGAATGGTTCTTAATCATGCATAACAAAATCTGTCAGGTTTGCTTGACTCAATAAATGTATCAATAATTTTTCAAATATCTAACCGTGACTCTTAGCTCTTAGAAATGATTGGCTGGAATAGCTTTCCTTATTATTTTAATTTTTTCAATCACAAGTAAAGTGCAATACTTTCGCTTATGAATAAACATGGATTCTCGATCATTCAAAAGAATTGCTAAATTTGCCTTTTGAGATTTGGAAGTACCATATTACATTGAGATGGTGGTTTTACCAAACACGCAATGAAAAGTTTTGACAACTGCATTGATGCGAGTCGAACACAAATCATCAGCTGTATGAGCATCATTTTCGTTTCCACATTTTATTTAAGGTAGATCTTGACGTCCGTATGAACGTAATTCTTAAACTCTTGAAATACCATGGGTTATTTGAGGTTATTTCATTTTGATCAACTTTTGCCTTAACAAAGTTATCCTTTCCTCATGAAAATTGGACATGAATCTGTCAGCTGAATTTTTATATTATAAAACCTCAACTACCAACTTATAACGCTTCAAGATGCATTCCTTATCCTCAACATCATAATCAGCACTTGGTCTTGCCGACAGTAATTCCAATGCTTCACGAGCATTGCAAACATTTAATAATGATCATTTGAAATTCTCTGGTATCTATATAAAATTTTTTATCTACTTTTTTTTCAAAATGGGATACTAACCTGACATTTCTGGTTCATGCCAGTTCAAATTCGCTTAATTTTAAATTGCATTTCAATTTTTCTTTCCTATATTTCCACTTTATTTAAATTTCTCTTTTTTCTTTCTATAAATGTCTTATATTTGTCTATTTTATTTATTTGAATTTCCATCATTTCATTCTAAAGTTTAACTGTCATTATTTGAACTTCCTATTAAAACCGGATATAAACGTAAAAATCCAAAGTACATTTCTCAAACTTTTCCACTCAAAAAATGAAACAAAATTTGTCTCTTGCTTTGCTTCAGAAAGACATAATGACCGTCAAGCTCAACAACTCGTCCTTTTTCAGGGAATTTAACACATCTGAGCTGCATTTCAAACACAATTCAAGTCTAGATAACGTAAAAAAATTGATTGTGCTGAAATATCAGAAGCCTTGAATGGGCTTAAATTCAAGTTCTGTATACACCTATGGACAAAAGTTGGTTTCGTAATATGTTGTTTTTCAATTACTCACGGGAAAGTCTACAACCTAAGGGCCATAACCACGGTACCTCTAGTTCTGTCTCGTGTTCATAATGCCTACTTAGGTTTATTGACGGTATCTCAAGTTCTCAGTTTGTTAATCCAGGGGAAGCATACCCACAGGGCCCATCTCGGGGAAGACCCGATAATGAAATACAAATTCCAAACCAAATGGCATAGCTCTGGCGTAGAAAATGACCCAAACACCGACAATACCTTAAATATTTAGAATCTTTTCAAATAAGTTAACAATTGGAGACATGGGTCCCATCCCAAGAATCGTAAATTAATGGTCAATTAATATTGAAACCACCGTGTTCATGCAAAGACTATCCCCGATCATAATCCAAAGATTCAAGTTTTTTTTATAGGTGTAGATGACACAACTGCGTTACTAATGGAAAGATAGAAAGACAAGCAGGAGGATATAATCTCCACATTTGCTAAAGTTAAATGGAGATAAGAAACTTGTAAATTATTTTTACTTTCTTAAATATATTGATTTTCATTGATAACTATGAAAGATTCAAACAATATCAAAAAGTTGAAAAAATTGAATTTTCTAATTAGTTGAAAACGTACTATTAAACATATTCTCATTAAATGAGAAACAAACCATTTTGTTTTGTTATTCTTGAATATAATTACATGTCTAAACGTCAGACATTAATTTATCAGCAAGACATCTTTATTTTAGGCAGTATATTCATAACCACTATCAACAACAGAAACTTAAACGTTACTGGGTAGTCGTTATGGCGACAGTAGCATTAAGATGACAAAATCCGTTTCATATCCTGAAGAAGATCAGCTTGATGAGATGTATCAAATTGATTTATAAGTAAAAATATATTTCGAATCAAATAACTTAATAAGAGGTAACACATAAAACTTTTGGATAATTGGTTCGATAAAATAGACCAAAAGTTAAAAATAACATTTCCATAAATTCGCATTTGGGTAAAAAAATACAGAAACGGAATAATATATATATATATATATATATATATATATATATATATATATATATATATATATATATATAACTTGAAGTAATGAAACTTATTATAAATCAATAGATTTATTAAACTTTTAGCAATGTTTATGCATTCGAGTATATATTTTATTCTTAATATGTATTATAATGTTTCTTTTCGTAAAAGGATATAAATCTGTTGAAAACTAGGAACTAGAAAGTACGAACAGTATAGCACAGGTGCTCGAGCTTGATGAGTAAAGGAAAGAAAAAAAATAATCTGAAGGAAAAAAATCCTAGAGAAACAAAACTACATAAGAGTAACTCTGACATAAAACCTTATAATACCATATAAGAGAGTTTTATATAGCATAATAGAGAGGTTCTTGTGCCAGAACAGGTCATATAGGAAATTTGAGGTATTTATGTTACTCTGTATAATTTATTTTCGTTCAGATTATTGTTTCTTTCTCCAACATCAAGCTCGCGTCGAACACCTGTGACACGAAGTTCAACATAAATGTTTCTACTGGAGTGCTATGGTATAACGCCACGGGTCTTTAATTTGATATTTGGTGAATAAGTAAAAAAGGATATCGACCTGCAAGATATATTTTTTTTCATGTTCCTTTCTCTATATTAATATACATTTTCAGAACCGAATCAGGTCAAGAGTTTGTAGGAGGTAGGTTAAATCATCGTTGAACACTTGTCGTCGTGGAATCGTCCGACCTACTAAACCTAATCCTTCCAAATAAACCTGCAGTTGCCTACCGGAAATCAAAACCTCTCAAGGACATTGTAGTCAGGGCGAAGCTAACGCCATTCACTAGTCATGATCACCCTAATCAATTTGTCCCATGTGGCGATAAAATATGCAAAACATGTCTAGATATGTAAGAGATGGCGAGGACATTTTATAGCACATTGACTAGATAATAACTAAACATACATGGTCCAAATAAAACGTGCAAGATAGAGAATATAACGTGGTTTAAAAGTAGTGGTAAGAGTGTTACTTTGTTAATTCAGTCGTTTGTTCTACTTGACTGTCCTCTCTTGCATGGACGTCTGTTGGTAGCTTTCATAGATTATAATCCACAGTTCACATGCATACATGTGTGATTTCATTTGATATAAGGACCAAGTCATATTTGGTAGAGGGCTGTATCAGTAACTGTTACAATTATATGGCCATAAACGATGTCACATACAGAAGAAAAAGTACCAAGTTTTGTAAACTTTAGCAAAAAGTTTAGTGATCAATGTTCTAAAAAGACAAACTTAGCGTAACATAAAAGTTCTAACTGCTTCTAAATTAATCCTGAAAGAGTCATCTTAAGGTAAAAAAGAACGAGATGTTCCGAATAACTTTCAGAACCAAGAATATACTTGTCTGCCAACAATCATGATTTGTTAAAATGGTATCAACCTGAATTTTTTTAATAATTCATAATATTTCTAAAAGAATATTATAGTCTAATGAGCTCTTTCTATTTCCACTGATTAATCCAAACATTTCTAAAGTCACGTTCCTTTTAACGTTACCAGCGGGAGCTTCAGGTAGTCTCGATTTTATCATACGGACCTCATTTTCCAAACATATTAAGTTGTTACATCTGCAAAATTAGCATCGCTAATAAAGCTCTGAAACAAACGGGAGATATCAGGATATTGTACCTTTTCAACGCCAAATGAATGTCATTTGCCAGCCTGATTGGAAATAAGAGAATGAGAAGTTAAAGTATTATGACAATGTTCGATACCATTTTATTGACTGGAATCAAAAGCAAAGGTGATCCCATCAAAAGTCAGACCAATGCATGTGTCAGCTAAAGGAAAAATTTCCTGAAACATTTCTTTCGCAAAAGCGTTTTTGTTTCTTCATAGCGTTAATAGCTGCACTCGCAGGGTATAAATAAGGGATTTCATTTTCATTATGATCAACAATTTATATACTCGAACAAGGCTTGTCAGTTACAAATGGATTAACAATCATATCTCCAGCTGATTAGTTGCCTAGCAATACATGAACATTCTAAATGGGCAAGGAACTCACAGCGCTGATAGTCATTGATCCTGAAACTATATGTGAAGACAAATGAACGTTATGGAGTGAAATTTGAAGAAAAACACTATACTCTCTAAACAAAAACACTTTCATTAAAAGAAGACCTCGGAGACAAAGGCAAAGTACCTGATAATAAAATATTCAGATAAGCTTCTGCTTCCAGTAATATTGTTTTAGTGATAGGTTTGGCTGAATAACTAATAAGTGATCGAGAACCTTTTTGAGAGTAATGGCTTATAATTCTTAATAAAATCAGACGAACGTTTTATGACCCAGCAAATGTATTGTTTTCAAGACATGACTATGCTATTGTCCTCTGATAAATGAACACTTTCAAAATACGTCTTTGTTCTTTAGCAATAATAAATAAGGTACCTGTTATATCTGCACTAAATAATCTGAACATTTTTTATTCTCAAATAATATCTACATACAAAATTAAAATTCATTTGCAAATTAATTTTAACACATGAAATTAGAAACCAAAATTGGAATGAGTTCCATTGCTCAGTTCTCGTCTTATATGAATATTCAAGTATCTATTACGACTATTTGTCGCAATATACCCCGCGGTACAGATCTACCTACCTCATATGAAATTTGAATTTGAAAATGCTTGTTCACGTGATCTAACCTAACAAATGAAAAATAACATTTCTTTTTAGAATTTACCTAACAGACGGGTTCAGTGGAAAACAATCAAATACTTGTGAACAGATTTACTAATTTTATTATTAGCAACAGTGGACACGTGCGTAAGCTTCTATTTATAGACACTATGCAATTTTACATTCATAGTACCTTAATATAGAACCTATGAACGTACAAATTGTCAACTAAAAATGATCTCTAAAATATTTTCTCATTAACAGAAAATTAAAAAATTATAGACCTACATCAATCAAAACACTCTATTATTACTCTAGTGTTTGTGTGTATATAAGTATAGCACATGTGCATAAACATTTCGACGCTTTGAGCAGGATGCAAGAATTTTGTGTTTGAATAGTGATAAAATAGGTTACTGGATTGTCAGTCTGATTAATATAAGATCTCAACTATTGTGTATGACATTTGACAGCTACTACTTAGGAGTTATGTTCTGGTAACCTATGCTATTACCATAATCGCTACATTTATCAACCAGTTAGATACAGTCTCATATATTTGCGTTTGTAGACTGGGCAGTGTTGATGAAGAATATCAATTTGTACCGAACGATTTGATTTACTTTCAGACTGTTGAAAGCAGCATTTCTATTGGCTAATTAAAAGGTCACTAGAACATGACCCCTAAGCGGTCGTCGTCGTATCTTTACGTAAGACATCGGAGATCTGGAAATTAATCAGATTGCTGAATTGTAGGCTGTCTTTCGATAGTGTTAAGACGACGGTTGTTGGATTATGAAATGTGTGTATTCCACTGAAAAAGAAAACAAAAATAAAAACAAAAACAGGTAACCCCCCAAAGAATCATTCCTACAATGTTAAATTTCCGCTTGAGACCAGGAACCACATTATTAAATTCACGCTTGGCTCCAGAGTGCTTTTTATATAAACCTACAGTATAGCATCATTTATAAAAAAAATTCCAATCTAACTCTAGAGTGATACATAATCGAACTCATACCGGCAATGAAAAATTGAGAACAAAATTAAAACGGGTAAGACCTGAATGATGGGAGTGTGGTGGGTAAAAAATTAAACGTCACACAACTACATAAAAAATGAGTGTAAACTAATATTAGATTCTAAATCATGCCGGAAATACATCAAGAGAAAAGAGACAAGACGCAAATGACAGTCATTCACCAAAGACGCAAATCGGCCTAGTAGAAACCGATACTGAGAAGGCTGAAACACTAAACACAGAACTATACATTGTTTAACTACTATAGTGATATGGCTTCGAAATGTATATTCCCAAAGGTACAAAAAAAATGAATAATATCGTAGTAGTATGGTTAGGACTTCAACACTTGGTATATGGTTTAAATCTATCAAAAACTTGAGGAGTGGATTATAAAATCAGAAGGTACTTAATGCAATATCTTCTGATTGGCACAGGTACTTACACACCTTTTAACAATCACTGGGCATTTATAACATCCCAAGGATTGGTATCTGGCAAATAAATGGCATGGCCACTAATGAAAAAGGTAATCATGCAATGACCAGTAATTACAGCTCAATGTCAAAGAGCTTGTACATATTGTCAGTTCAATCATCACTTATAACCTGGATAACTATATGATAAATATAATGCCTTGCAGAAATTACACAGTTCGAAATACCTTGCTGATCGGGCTAAATATGTGGATAGAGGTGACCAAGGAGACATTTTGTATTTTTGACTTCGAGCAAACCTTTTAACTTGTTCCCCATGAAATGTTAAAGAACCAACTTTTCATTGTGGAATTGCAGGCAAAGCTCAACGCTGAATATGCGTTTTTTATGTTTCCGAGAATAATATGTAATGATAAATGGTCCCAAATCCTGTTGATGTTATGAGACTATGCCTTTAAGACATGTAGCAGAAAAAAGTGAAAATCAACTAGTTTTGCAACATTCAACAAATTATTTATTTGGCTTGAAGACAAAATGAAAATAAAAAAAGAACTTTCGATATTACAAATTAAATCCCGAAATAATCCTATAATTTACAGGCACAAGTCCTAATAATCTGAATTCTGAATAAATTTTAGCAGAAATCCAAATTAAGTCCAATGTTGAAGGTGTTCATGTGTCTGAGATGACCTGTATAGTATTGGTGTGCCAACAGTATTTGCTGAAAGACAGGAAAGACATTAATACAATTCTAGGTTTGAACAATTCAGCGGGATATCTCATAGATATTTGATTACGAAATTACAATCTAAAGCTAAATCTCAGTTACATGTACATTAGACATTCGAAATCTAGAATAAAACAAATTGATATGCACGAAACTCAACTAGTAAAAATGCAATGGTATCCATTGTAAATATGGTGTGCAAACGGTGCCTTAACGAAAATTTTAAAAATATTTTAATATTTTGAATGTTTACTTGGGTGCTATCAGTCATAGATTTTGCCGCACTGTGTTGAATTCTTCCAAGGACACTTGTTGTTGGACCAATAGCATTATATATTCTCAACTTTTAAAGTAATTTAATGGGTTATTCATATGCCAGGATTAAAACTATCTTTATGCATGTCTATGATGATGGAATCCTTTCTTGTACAGCAATAAATGTGTGTTAACTCTCACTGATCAGTGTTATATAGGTTGATTTGTTTCGTTCATGTTAGTTTCTTCAACACGACATATTTCATTAGGGTTTGCAAGGTCATCGATGAGAGCTAGGTATGTATGATCTGTTTTGAGCATGACGGCTTCTTCATCCTGACAGATTGTAAATGGATGGGAAAAATCACTGATTGGGGTTATATAGGTTTCAGCTGTTGCATGTACGTCGACTGTCTCAGCTTGGCAAATTTCTGTAGAATGGGCATAATCGTAAGATACGTGTTCAGTTTTCATACTGGTTTCATGTGAAGTCTTCTCGGTTACTCTGTCTATTCCACAGTGACTGTAAATCGTAAGAGTATCCTAAAGACAAAGAACATGTATGTATGCATTTTATTATTTTTAATATACTATGCAAGTTAATACTAATACATATGTCGCGTTACTTCGTGACTGCATGAATGGTTTACTGATCGGATCACGTAAGGTTTGCCAAACAATGCAGAGGACATATTTTGTCAGCTGACTGGCAATATATAGATATTTAGCTACTCAATAAAACATGACATTGAATCAGTTGTTTTTTATCGGTAAAAGTATTGCTCTAGCTAAATTATGTATGCTTAATAACCCAATATACCCGTCTCTACCCAACCCCACTAATGTGTCATAATATTTGCATTGGTTGAAGAAATATCTCCTCGCATGAACGACGGATTCCTTCTTTTCATGAAGCATGTTTTAAAAAGGATACCTTTGTTATATATATATATATATATATATATATATATATATATATATATATATATATATATATATATATATATATATATATATAAAAATGCAGGAGAGATATTCGAGACTCGCGAGTTGTGATGAATGGACAAATGAACAGACATCTCGTCTCTGACATTTTAGGTTAATTCATGTAGAGATAATAATAATACTTATTTCAAAGGCATTAATGGGGAAAATACAATGAAATAGCTTACATATGAACTTTTATGAAGGAAGTTTATGAAGATTGAAATAATGGTTCGTTATTTTACATGAAGCACGAGTTTGGTGATACACGTAAACTACGGATATCACAATAACCTATGACTTATACAGCATCTTACATACCCACGGTGTTTGATACGAAAAGTTATGTAACTTACAGCAGTCATATGTTCGTCTTGACGTCACTCTATCCCAGACATCTTTCACTTGACTCATGTTACAGTACAACACCGGCAAAACTACTTTCATAAGCGCTATTATTTACAGAAATCATCAAAACTTTCACAGAAAAAATGGTATGAATTATGCTGAAATATAACAGTTTGTATAACATATTAGCTTTAAACTCGGGATAAGGTCTCTATACACTTTCTTTCTATATTAACTGTTTTACTCCCCTATGAGAGAGAGAGAGAGAGAGAGAGAGAGAGAGAGAGAGAGAGAGAGAGAGAGAGAGAGAGAGAGAGAGAGAGAGAGAGAAATATTACATCATCGATAGTATTGTACGGGTTTTCCTGGAAGATGTGTGCAAAATCTTCTTGAATTGGGTTCTTTTTAGTCTCAAAGTTTTGAGCAGTAATTTGTTCATCATTAGCAAATTCGTGGTCTCTTTTTACTTTTGCAACCATTGTCAATGGTCTGTTCCTAGTAGCAGATTCTTCCACACAACATAACAAGCTGTACAGCTCTGAGCCACACGTTCTGTTTACAGAGTCATCTGTGCGGTCACGATTGTTGATTATTCTTTCTATGGTATTTGGTGACCTAAAAAAAGATGTTAAAGGCACGTTTTCTCTCCGTTGGTTTCTGAAGCTTATTGTTTGGTCGGCAAGGTTCTCCAAACTTACTGAGCTTCGTTGTCCTTTACGATAATATAATCTCCAATTTATCCTGCTTACATTTTCTTGCACTGCTGGAATGGGTAGAGGTCTGTGAGGCCCCCTTGGTTTCTCTCGAGACACTGCACTGTGTGCTTGTCCTACACACGGCTGACACAGTTCTCTAGAATCTGTAACGAGTTAAAGTAAACAATTAAGATGACATTAATTAACGTTTTGTGTCTAATGTATATACACTGTGTTATTCACTTTTTCATTAACTTCTGACCCAACTCTTTATTAAAAAGGTTAATTAAATACTACAGTTGTAAAGAGTCATCGATACGCATGGGTATCGATATTTTCTGGGACTAATATATTTTAGTCGAAAGCGCTCAGGCTAGTTAGATACTAGTTTTGCACTGATCGTAGTCAGTTTATTGCAGTTATCTTAATCAATCCCTGACAAACTTGGTCCCTAGCTAGCCTCAGTTTATTTGAAAGGACTTTTATTAGCCATATCATTTGCATTCCTTATATATATATATATATATATATATATATATATATATATATATATATATATATATATATATATATATATATATATATATATATATTAGCATATTTTGATGCAGTATCAGACCTAATGATCATGTACATTTGTATGTTTCTTTCCTTGACGGATTGCCATAAGTCAGAGAAACTAACTATCAGACATTCTCTTATTCTCTTCTTCACTATCCTAATGTTTGTCAAGCGCTAAACATGTTTGATTTCCTTGCCAATAATCATCGTTAAGAATGATATCTTCTTGGTAATGGTATTGTTCTTATTAAAAGTAATTCTAAACCTGAGTTCACGTTTATAGTTTTTGAATGGTTTTCATTATTACTATACCTTGGAAAATTTTATATGTAGTTTTGATGGTTACTTTCTTTATCAATACGGAGCAGGATAGCCACCTTAATATACAACGTTTATTCTGAGCTTTGGACAGACTAAAATATGCTAGATATGGAAGGATGATAACATCATACTAATCTGCTTACTTGTGGCTTTGTGCCAATGCATGATTAATATTAACAATCCAACAAGGAGGAGGAAAACGGAAACAATGACCGCCCACATCAAATATTGAGTCGATTGTGGATCTGAAAGAGGAAATAAGTAACGCATTATTCTGTGTGAGTTTTGTGTCTTAAAATGGCCCAAACTATTATGCATATAGAAACAGGACATTAAATATTAAAAAGGCACGATAATGAAATTACAATTAAAAAATAGTGATGGCAGATAATTTTTGTACCGTATACAATCTTAAATTGTATAAAGTAATTATGTGTCCTATTATAGGTTGAATTTGCTGTCCTCTAATTCATCTGAACGTAAATACAAGTTTAAGATTTGCACGAGTACAAAGAAAATATCTTATTACTTATCGGAAATTCTTGCAACACGTGCAAATATTTCCCTCAGACATAGTTTTCGAGTGTTATTGCTAACATTAATGTTTGCCGTAAATATTATTATGCAGACAGTCTGAACATTGTATCTTTATCTACTGGCTTTACCATGATGTTAATGTTGATTATTTCGGATGTTCTACATATTATTAAACTTTTCCGAACATAATTAGACAATGAAAAGTCGCAATTAACACTTAAACATAATTTTACCTTCATTTTCTCTTGCGAGGAGAGTGACTAAGGAATATAAAAAGAAAATTAATTGTCATGAAACAAGTGCCATCAAATAGCAAAAGGCAAAATGCTTTGTAAAGTTCAACAACTATATTATTTCCCTAAATTTTAAAGTGAAAGAAAATTATAGAACTTAGATTATTGCAAATTAAATTACAAAATAATTCGACAAATACAGACACAAGTCTTAATAATGCAATTTCTAAATACACTTTACTAGAAATCCAAACAAAATCATCTGTTGGACATAACAACAATACAATTTGTTTATACTAGATTATAAAGCACGAATAAGAAATTGTTCCAGTCACAAGATTAGATGTTATCTACTTAACTTCAGATCACATTTATCTCTTTCTAAAATAAATATATTACCCAATGGTAAATAACCTTATAAAGTTTCTTAAATTTTACCAAAAAATATATTCGTTGAAACAAGACAGTATGTTACTAAAATTAACTATTTAACTGGACTATCTCAGGTATTCTAAGGAAATCCAAATAACTTCGATCCAGATCAAAATAAACATGTTTACTTTTATTAAAAATGATAAAATAATACAGTCATACTCATATAAACTAATTTAGATACATAATAATTATTTACAGAATTATACTAAAAAAAAAATAATTCCGGCCAAATAAACCTAAAATCGATTTTGGACAAGGGTAGTTCCAATATTCATTGTTACATTACTATAGCATATAATGAAAATAAATTAAAAATAACGAAAATAAAAACCATAAATGACAATGCAATACACACATATATATATATATATATATATATATATATATATATATATATATATATATATATATATATATATATATATATATATATATATATATATATATATATATATATATATATATATATATATATATATATATATATACATATATATATATATACATATATATATATATACATATATATATATATATATATATATATATATATATATATATATATATATATATATATATATATATATATATATATATATATAAGCATTCATCACCAAAAGATGATGGCACTTAGTCGGTGTTATATGAGCTCGTGTGTTGCAGACACACTTGCGTGACGACCTAGTAAATAATTCTCATATATAAATATATATATATATATATATATATATATATATATATATATATATATATATATATATATATATATATATATATATATATTCTGCCATTCCAGATTCTTATGAAAGAAATCAAGGTATATAGGATTTATTTTATTGTAAAGAAATAAAAATATATACAGACACAACAGATAGAGCTATACCTGGATTCTGTAGTAGAATCTTGATAATAGTTGGCAGAATTACTAGTTTAATATAAACAATACGATATATATGAATGTAAGGTGAATGTTAGGGTTACATCTGTAAAAAATATAATTAGATATTTTAGTCACTTTAGACATTTTATCAGCACCATATTGGACTTTTCAGCGTGTAAATGCGTGAGACAAAACGTAAATGTGTTTTGCACAGGAATCTTATACAAAAGATCTCACTCAGTTCATCATGAACATTAAAATGAAATCCAAATCTAAATATTTGGAACCTTGGATATGTTCCCTACCATCATCATGTAATAATGTCACTTGTTGTGGCATTCTCAATCCCTCTGCGCACTTCATAATTTATTGGGGATTTTATTGAGAGACAAACAAAAAAAATGCTGGAAACATTTGTAAACATTATTTTCTGTCGTTTAAGATTTCATTTTAATGTTGATGATGAACTGAGTGAGATCTTTAGTATAAGATTCCTGTGCAAAACACATTGAAATCCACCAAAATATAAGTTGTATCTTTTGATGTTAGAGCTTACAAGTGTCATCAAGGCGACGTAACACAAGCTTAGCTCAAATGAATATCCTAACATTTTTTCAAAAATATACCATGAAAAATCCGAAGGACATCAAGAAATAGTAGGTGTCAGGTGCTTTTTAGACAAAGTAAACCTGAAGCGTTTATATCCTAACCAAAACAAAATTGTGTTATATGCCTTTGATGCACTCCAAGACAGATTTTAAAGTTATAGATCAGAACTGTGTAACAACAACAACAAAAACAACAACAACAACAACAATGATAATAATAATAATAATAATAATAATAATAATAATAATAATAATAATAATAATAATAATAATAATAATAATAATAATAATAATAACACAGGGACTGAGAAGCTAGCTGAGATTCATCTAGCCTCGAACCCGATTAATCTCAAAAG
Organism: Potamilus streckersoni; assembly: GCA_016746295.1. Classification (NCBI taxonomy): domain Eukaryota; kingdom Metazoa; phylum Mollusca; class Bivalvia; order Unionida; family Unionidae; genus Potamilus; species Potamilus streckersoni. The sequence continues at coordinate 1,377,721 of JAEAOA010002242.1, forward strand.
TTTTACACGAAATTTAACTACTACGGTAAACGACCTATACAGGTTTACATGTTAATAACTGAACTTTCATTTGCAAAATCATCAGTCAAATGATATAGCCATGCAAGGAATAATCTGCCAAGTGCAGTAACATAATAATCGATATAATAAATTTAAATGATGTAAAAAAAAAACGTTATGTTCATTTTTTATAATTTCTTGTATCTTTTGAATCTCTTTATGTTTCTAAAAATGTACAAATGTTGAAGCAGAATCAGTAAACATTAAAGCTTAAACTCTCTCTCTTTCTCTCTATCTCACATACACACACACACACACACAAACACACACACATTTCATCAGCGAAGCACAAATGCTTGTAATGGCTACCTGTTTGCTAACCTTACTATCTGGGACCTTGTCCTGTTATAGGTGCTTTGTTATTATTTGTAAATAAGACTCACAGCACGATACATCCTCAAAGATCAAATACACCTAAGAGGTTACGTCATGTCCTACATTCATTTTATAAGGATCGCTGTCTATTGAGGTGGTATCATGTTCGACGGAAGAATGAATTTTACAACGGTATTGCTATCAGCTTTTTATCTAACAAATAATGTATGATTGTTTAAAATAATTAGGCCCTATTTGTGGCAGCTGAATCCATCTTGATTTTGCTGAGAGTAAACATTACAATCTTGGTTATCATCCGTTAAATATTTGCGTTAAAGTGGATACAAATGCAATCTATTGGTAATCCAACTTACCTTTTTCGTGATGCAAGAAAATGAAATCAGAATTTATAGTAACATTTGTTCGTTGATTTGTAACATAACATGCGTACTGTCCGGCCATTCTTGGCTCAAAGCTGGTGATGACTAATTTCTCCCCTTCAGTACTGTCATGACCCTTCCACCGAAATGTGCACTGTGGACTGCAATTGGCGAAACAACCTATTGTAAAAGGCTCGTGCTTCTTGAGATAAAAATGGCTTTCCTTGACACTCAGCGATACATTGTCTGGACCATCTGAAAGCACGTGAGCAAGAAAGAAACATGTAATATATAAGATTTATTCTTATAATGGCGAAATATTGCACATTTTGATATTTTGTTTAAAGTCTATATGTATATTGTATGCTTAAGGGTTGTCCAGGAAAGGATGGCATCCCAGCAGAAGTCATCAAGTGTGGCGGCTGTGTGCTCTTCACACACCTTTATGATCTTTTTATATTTGATTCAAAATATTGCAATTACCTCTTGAATTTGTATTTGGTATCGTAGGAAACATACTTGATTCTTGCTTTTATTTAAGTTGTTGGTTTTCCTCTCTGTATTTTAAGGGCTAGAGCCACAACACTGTGTTTACATTGGATTAGTGACGTCTGATTCATCATTTACAGACATTTCACATATTAAACACACTGCGACGCTCTTTGTACATTTATTTATTCAGTTTTCAAATGTGATTATTGTATCAATGATTAACTAGACAGGATTTCCGGTTTCCAATTTGTGATCACAATAAACCCTGGGTCACGTAAAGACAAATGGGCATTTCCCTTGGATAGATTTTGTGCATTAAGTTGAATACTTTATGCCCAAATAGTTTTGACGAGTGAAGATAATAACTACTGTACACAAATAACTGTATTAATATACACTGACTTTAGTAAATAATTCACTTATATGCATATTAAAAACCATTAGCACCATCCCCACTTTACCATATAGGCACGGTGGAAATGTGTCTGTCAGCGCTATTAACCAAAGGCTCATTGAAGATGAAATTATTTAACTATATTAATGATTTCAAGTTTTGTTGTGCTCTTCTTGGCGTGCAAAGTTGGAACATTGAATGGTCTTAGTCTCTTCGCGATAAGAGTTGAATATGTTCAAAGTCTTTAAAGAGCGACATTGGCGATTATAGAGATACTTCCCAAAGTGACACGTTTAGATTAATGTTCATATGTTGCAAATTAAATATTTTAATACAAATATCATAAAATCATCCTGATATCAATGACATTGCAATAAAAAGAAAACCAATCAGCGAACAAACCTGATTGATTGTGTGTATCTAGATGGGCAACGATTGATGGATTGTCGCTGGTACTCATTTTCTGCCTATATAACGTTACGTTCTTGAACTGGATGCAAGAACACAAATTATTGATCAAGATTTTTAATGGTGAATCATTCCCATGCTGAAGAAAATATGTGATGTACGTTAAGAATGTGATATACTGTGACATAGTTTCGCTTTGTCGTTCTTTTCTGCAATGAACCTGACTAATACACCAGAAGATAATGGCGGAGACACTAAGCGCTACGAGTAAAATGTTTAAAACCTGGTAGAAACATCATTTTAGGTACCTTATTTTCATCTCATCTTCATCTTCAAATTAAGAACTTGGGACATATGCAAGCTTAGTCGCACTGTGGAGAACTATGCACATATGTGAAGGACGGATCTTTTTACAAATTAGAGACAGGTTAAAATAACACACGATGTACATGCTAAGACATGGGAACTACCGCGCCAATGTAGCATGTTAAATATTTCAATTGAAGGAGCTTTAGTAGCTAGTGCTATCAAGCAGATCTAAAGTCTGATACTTAGGGTAAAGAAGGGACACCTATATCCGTCCAAGGAACAGTGTAATACCTTATATACTTTGGCATGGCGCCTGGAAATCAAGAACAATGTTGTTGATATTTCAATCAGTTGATTAATTAACCGGTACATCATACTAACATTGTTCTGTTGTGTTGGCTTCGTAAATCTTCACACTGACGGTCATTCAGCATGGTTGTGATGCTAATGTGAGTACGAGCGACAATGCACCAATCGTTGTCAATCTAGATACACACTGCTACTGGTTCGTCTACAGGCACCGTGACGTAATTTTACTGCCCGCTTCTGGACAATTTCTTGTTTGCCTGCATTGGGTTTTGAGTCTCGGTTCCAAACAGTTCAAGCGTATTCGAGCTGAGGACGTACAGTCGTCCTGTAAGAACAAGCCTTGATGTGTTTTGTGCAGGATAACAGGTTTCTTTGCAGAAAAGATGTCATCTGATTGTCCTTTTTTATTATCTATTTTGTGTGGGAGTTTCAAGATAGCTAGCTGTCCAAGATGACACCAAGGTATTGGACTTTATTACTCTTGCTCCCTATTTAATCGTGGATATAATAGGAGGTGTTAATGAACTTTGGCGTATTAGAAATGCGTATGTCTTCCCACTTGGAATGGTTGAAATTAAAATGTCCTTTTTTTTCCCACTTCTGTAATTTGCTGAGGTCTTCTTATAGTAACATTGCATCTTGTTGGGAATTAATCACTCTTTATAGTAAACAATCGAAAGCGAAGAGTCTAACTGTAAAGAAACACTTGATGGAATGTTGCTTATGTAAACTATGAACAGGAGAGGCCATAGTACTGTTCTCTGTGTAACACCTGCGGTTACTGTGAAGGGTAATGATACAAATCCGTGAAGCACAACCTGTCGGTTTCTGTCTGCTAGGAAGCTTTGTAACCATTCTAGCGTCCCGTCTCTGACGCGTGTTGGAACTTGATTGAAAGATGTTGATGAGGCACTTTATCGTACTCTCCTCTAAATTCCAACCAAATGGAACCTTTCTGCGGCTTATTATTCAATCCGACTGCGCCAGTAATTAGCTTGGTTTCACACGAGTTCTACTTTCGGAAGTTATTAACGTTAATGTTGTTAATTAGACAGATGAGGGGTACAAGTTTTACATGTGCTAGTTATCTTCTTGCCTGCTCATATTTCGCCTGCTTTATTATAATCTTAATTTTCAAACTGTTATTGCTGACATTGCCTTAAGGAATATATTTCACCCGACATAAACTTATGATCCATAAAGACCGAGGATAAAGACTGGTCGGTGGATAGAAAAGAGGCAGATGCCATAGATTGCTACCACACTGTTTCGTACAGAAAATTTAACTAATTTACATGCTTCAACCAATGCGTGAATAACAAAATATTTCTTGGTCATTTGCTGAATTGAATAAAGATTAATTAACATACCTATACAATTAGGTAAAGCCCCAATGCCACCGTTAGGTAAAAAAGGTTGTATATGTTAATTCTCTTGAATAATGATGAATCTTGAATGATATTAGTCCTAAACATGGTTGAGTACATTTAAAGCTTAGTAATACCGACTATTTATTTAATTTCTCCCGTGAATTGGGAATCGTGGCCAAGTTTCACATCCATAAGAATTAACCCGATGGTGATCAACGACATATGTGGGCCAACCGATTTCAGCCGAAAGGTGGAACACAAGATTTGTTAACGTCACCGATGTAAACAAAACAGTCAGCATTGCGCTCTGTCGAATACGATAGTTGGTTATTGGGATATTATTATCGATTACTTTGTAACAAATTTAAATAAATTGTATACGAAATGAAGCAAATTGGTCAATCATACTGTTTTCTTCTATAAGTACAAACTTATTCAATTTCAAACTTCTCCTATCGCTTAAAATTACACGGATGCTTCTGTTTCTTCCCTCTAATCAAATTGTCCGCCATGTGCGAATGCTGATGCTATTACATCAGACACTCGCGTAATTTTTCGATTGTATGCCGTCACTACTATTGGAGCACTCCTGCAAAACAACAGAAAAACTAGCGACATCGCCATCTGAAATTAATGGTAGCACTTGTGAATTCTAAACGGAATATATGAGGGTCGATCAAACCTTACAGCTTCAATTTCATTGTTTTAAGAACGTTTTTTTTATTAACATATCAATGTCTTCCTTTTAAACTTTAGCTTGCTTGGGAGGACGGTGAAATGTTTGTAAAACGGTGGCATAGGGGCTGTAGATAATCTTGCATTATTAAACATTACATGTCAATCACTGTCTTAAGTAATTATCTGTGCCAAATACATCTCAGTAAAAAGAATCTCGAATCTTTGACAGCTAAATTAAGATTCAACAAAGGTTTTCATCCAATTTTATCTATGAATAATGAAGCGTATAACTGCATGCATATATAGTAAAATTACTTACAGGTTACTTCGATTATATAAATATCACTCTCTATTGAACATAAAGCACGATCCAAGGTTTCACTGACGTAACCGCTTCTGGTTTCATTCAAACATACATGACATGAAACTTGACTGAAGTTGTCAGTAATGCTTAAACTGGAGACGTGATGTGCATTTGCGTTGTTGGATGGTGCTATCCACGTATCATTTATTTTCCACCTAAATGTAAAACATTTGAGTCGATGGGGAGTGTTGCAGGCCAGTTGAAAAGGTTGATGAAGAACAGGTGTACCTACTTCCATTATTATTGGCTTCCCTGAATGAAAAGAAAACCACACTTCTCTGCATTATTATAAATAAATTTACTTGCCAGTGTTCATTAGAAGAAGACTAATTCTGTTCAAAGACTAATATATCAAAAACATATTACTGGATTCTAAATCAATATTTTAGAAAATCATATTTTTGGTCATTATGACAAGGGTAATCCTCAATAAGGAGAGTTAAATTTACAATGTAAGTTCGAAAAGAACATTCCCATTGACTGGATTGATTGATTGATCCATTATTCATATACGCCATTTAGCCTTATAGAGTGTCGATGTTTACTTTTGTGCATTGGTTTTCAGTTCTGTTTATTTTAAGCCCAGTATTCTGATTCAGGCACCTTCTGTTCAAACTTAGTGTCTAAGCGACACAAAATGTTTCGAAAAAGCATAAAAAATATTAGTCCTTATTTAGATAGCATGCAAATATTGTTAACAAATAGTTTTCGTTGTAAACATGAGGAGAAAATATGTAATCCGAAACGTAATAGATGCTTTGCCATTTGTTTTGAATCCTCCAGCTTTTCAGGACTTGTTTAGCATTTCCTATTATAAATGTAGTTGAATGTCAGTACTATAATCATATTGTTTATGGCTATTTATAGCCATGGAGCGTTTATAAAACTGATTGGATCGCTCATGTGGCCTGGTGGTGCGGGAGGTCGCTGGTATATACCCCAGCCGAGTCATACCAAATACATATAAATAGGTACTAACAGATGCCTCTCTTGGCGGTCAGCATTAAGTGGTTAGTGTTATGACTGGTCGGGATAGTGTCAGGATAACGTGACTGTGTACGGAAATCATGCTATATATATATATATATATATATATATATATATATATATATATATATATATATATATATATATATATATATATCTGCGGCGTGATGCTTCTGTGCTAAATATCACAATAAATACTGACAAAATTTAAACATCCTACCGATATGACTGAAAATATTTTAAGTTACGTTTAAATTCCAAATTACACACATAAATACACATGCTCACATACATAACTGTTTGTTTCTGAGACAAATGTTAGTAGCAGTTTGTGGTAGACTTGTATTTGAAAATTTGCTGAAATTCTTCTCTATAAATTTGATGGAGGCTGATAATCGTACTCTAAACGATACATCACTTGAATTGTTTAATCTTTCATTAACTTTTATACCTGTTTATTTCCAGTTCTAATGGACTGCAAGAACAAATTTAAATTAAGCCAACTATTTTAATAAAAAGAAGCAACACAAACATTCTAAACCACGTATAATAAAGTTAATTAAAAGTACCGTTTAAATGAATATAAAACTAACTTACCCACTCTCAATGCTTAGTAGAAATAAATTCATATTTTGCAATAAGTAGTTATACATTACGAGAAAAACGTTTACATATTCTGTATATATTTTTAACCGAAAATATGACTCAATAGTGACGACTCTCAAAATAATTGGGCCAAACTTACATAACAAATATAATAACCACAGCTTATTTTATAATAACGCTTCTTGAATCTCATGGACTTCAAAGGTAGTGTATATTTTTTGTAACTGGAAAAGCAAGGACAAATTTAAAACAGGAAATGAAAGAATTAAAATCATCAAAGTATCACCTAAACAAACGTACCCGCACACAAAAATAAAAGAATAAAAGTTTAACCAAACTTCATATTCGTAATGCAGAGTTCGTCATGACAATTTTCTGTTTGTGATTTATAATTTCCTCGAACACTATGATACCAATGTTGTTTTGTGCTAATTGGCTTGTTTTAGGCACCGTTCAGAAGCTTTAGTTTAATTTAACATCATCATAGGTCAAGAGGCGTCGTTTATAGACGTCGTCTATATATATATATATATATATATATATATATATATATATATATATATATATATATATATATATATATATATATATATATATATATAGTAAATGTACCAAACAAAATAGTGCATGGATCGATTAACGATAAATTTAATGCATTTGTTAATTAAGGAAATTTTGACGTTACTAAGAATCGTATAGTGCTAATAACCATACTTGGCGAAAGGAAGTTTTTAATACTGGATATTAATGAAGGTTATTATTCATTCTAATCTCACTGCTCACCTATAACTACCAACGTTTTAGAACGAACGTCCTTTTCCTCCAAACCCTGAAACAGTTGAAGTGTATAGTTGCCATTTTGTTTTTCAGTTACGTTGAATAAAGTCAGGGATAAGATCCATTCCTCATCACGGAGAAATAAGCTGCAATACGTAGATGAAACGTCCAAAACATTGCAATCGAGAGCTGCGAGTTCCGCGGTTATGTTTCCATATGAATTGAAAATTGTGGCTGAAACGACTTCCATTGTTATATATCTTAACGTCCATTCAACTGAAACATTGCTTTCGGACATAGCAAATATATCGTCTTCTGAAAATAAACAGCCAAGACAATTTAATTTATATGCAAAACATGAATATCCGTTGGAAAGAAAGTAAAATGGTGGTATCTTTAAAAAAAATCAATAATAGTAAAAATAAAATAATGAACCATACCATATTTAATGATTGCTTTCGATTTTGGAGTAACATTCTCTATTAGAAATACTGTTTCTTATTCAAAACTATAACAGATACTTATTCTGTCCTTCTGTTTGTAATCTAAATGAAAACTAACAGCATTTGTTTCGTCTACTTATATTATAACGTTCAGCGGTACATTCTTAGGACATGAGAATTGAGTAAGCCTTTGCCTTGTTTAAACGTCACAAAGTTACAATTGTATTTGCTAAAAATGGATCAGTTAATTATTTTTTTGCATCATACGATATATTGTTGCAACAGGAAATAATTCAGACAGGCAATGTTTATTTGTATAATTGTTTTTTGTTTTACCATTCTATATGATGATGACGCAGCATAGGGTTCCCTATTTTAATTAATATTTATCTAATTATTTCCTATTAAGGACACAATAATTCATAGCACTCTTCATGTGAATCATGGATATATTAGGTACTAAATAAGGCTAACTACTTTACGGCATTATAAAGAATTATTAGTTTTGTTCCAAATTACATACTACCCAGAATATCTCTCTCGAGTGGCATTAAATGCAAGAACAGGAAAAGAAAGAGTGTGTTTGAAGATCACTGAGACTGAATCAATATATATTGCAACATACTTACCGTGCAAATTAAACAGAGTTGTTAGCTTTAATTCAAGTTAGGATATATCTTCTTTTTTCTGATGAACAACAGATCTTATTGTCATACGTGGAACGCTATACCTATTTATGTGTATAAAATTGAATTTACCAATGAACATCCAACGGAAAGCCACATATGATGCAGTCTGTGTACGACACCAATGAACGAAAACGAATTGTAACAACATTTGATAGTATATCAAGACAAAAATAAGCAAAACATAAATTTTACTTACTACTGCATTCGGTACTTTTCGCCACACAAAGCATTACAGGCAGTAACAATGCAACAACAATGAAATCCATCTTATTAGATAAATAGGTCAGAATTACATTGTTTGTGAGAAGCTCATGTCGTCTTAATAAAACAGGGCATCGTTATCAACATATCTGACTACAAATTCAATTGGAGAAATCTATGTTATCTTTGCTTCTCATGGGCAATATGTTTCCGTTCTAAAATAGTGAACGAGCCTCGGATTTGCAAACTCGCCATGCTCTACACATTAAAATAGAAAGTCCATCATAAGAACAACACAAAAAATATCCAACTTAGGATTCATCAGATTATCAGTTAGCACCAAAGATACAGTTACTGTGCCACATTTACATAAGAAACTACTTAACGTTTTAAAAAATTAGATTTGGTTAAAAAAAACTGTAAAGATACACCAGATTGTTTTGTTGAAACAAAAAGCTTATATAGAGTAAAAATACAAAAATTTATGACAGAAACCCACGGTTTCATTCGCTATTTATTTCCTACAAAAATCGTGCAGCTACCACAAGTGGGGTGACTGTTTATTCGTTCTTTGCTCATTGGAAGGCAGGTAGTAATCAGTCAGAAATTTGTCATCTAGATTTCATTAACGTTGTACCAGTACTATATGATAAATATTTGTCAATGCAAGACATAATGTGTAATATTTATTAATTTATCATAAATAACAGTTTTACCAAATAAAAGTCTTTTAATGCTTAATAAAGTGTTTAAAATATGATATTGGACAAGAAAGTCTATCCTAGCAAACTAATCGAATATATAATTAACGTGCTTTGAGAAATGTGGTGCAAACGTCACAAAATGAGCAAGGCAGTATCTAATACAGCCTTATGTGCAGAATAGAAAGAGAGGCAACAAAACATGCGTTCCAGCATCAATTTAAACTTAGTTACTACAAAGTAAAATAAGAAATGTACATTGACATCAGCGTGCAGCTAATGGCATTTACATTCTGTCATATTATTGTGGAGAGAACAAACACTTAATGGATAAAATATCTTTACTGAAATTCAAAACACTTAAATAGTACAAATGACATACATCATGCAATCAATTCTTTATTTCCGCAGCATATCTTAAAGAAGTACATATTTTCTTTTTTTCTTAGAGACAACATGTATAAAACGCTGATATAAAAGAATAATACCACCGTGCAGGATACCTCAATGCAATAAATCCATGCACTAAAACTGAATATGATTAAATTATGTTAATGTGTCATTAGTTATTCCTTTACAAATGAATGCAAGCCATATTCCTCAATAGGAAAAGGTTCTAGCCAAAAGCTATTGACAATAACATAATCCAAATATGTATTTTGAATATCGCATAATATAATGTCATTGTTTTATTTTCTACATCAAGGTAAGATGACTGAGCATGTCATAATCCATGGCCAATTTGATAATAATTATTACGACCACCGCTCTCCAGTTAGATTGTAGCCAGGATCTCAGTCCACTAGCCAGTGAGGAGGGAACTTTAGTCTTTGTGATCTGTGAGCTCATAAGACCTGGACCTACAAGTAAAAATAAGGAGTGCACAACTTATGTCAAACGAATGCAAAAGAAGGCAATAGATCAGAAGCTCAATATGCTAACCTAACATACTTTTATTAACATCTAATTTCCAGTGACTAGGTCTTTCAATTTTATGGCCAGGACAACATTGATTTCAGTGCTGAAACTTACAATAATTATGGTAGAGAAACAAAAAAACATCATGATTATGTTGATTATAGTCATAAATTATCAGACCCTGTAAGGTATTAGAGTACAAATGAACAAATGGCTAAGATTGGATAATTTTAGATATATAAAGGTATAAGCCTGAACGAGACACATTTCAGTTGATGGCTGCTTGAACAATGACAGCCTAAACGTTTATTTCTGAATCTGTTTGTCGGTATATGAACTACAATGCTGAAAGAGTTACCAATATGAGATAGCAGTACTAGATGAGGATTTAAATTGTTGCATTTAAACAGCTGTTGTATCTATTCGTAGAAATGCATGGTAAGGCAGACAAAAAGTGGGTTTAAAGAGGGACTTAGAAAGAGTTACGTACAATTGTAAGCAATATCGGTACTATTTTGGACAAGGGGCATTTATGTACAGAAAACCTAATATCTCCTCTTAGGTTGGTTCTATGAAGAATGGAGTGGGATCTGAAAGTGCATTTAGTTTGTAAGCATGTCCCAATGGTGAAACATGTAAGGAAACTGGAGATCGTGCATAGGTTATGTGAATCAGATGTGCCAAAATTTGGGTTAAATGTATGGTAATTATAGACATTGTAATGTGTTATGACCCTGTAGTTTAATTATGTGTCTTAAGGAATCAATTCTGTATAAATCTATTTCATTTTGTTTCATTAAATCTAATTATATTAATTATCAGTCTAATATGTTGTTGACAAACATCATGTTTATTTGAGTCGTAAATGTGACTCATGTGAGCACGTGCTGTGTATGATAACAAATTCATTACATGTAAGCATTCAGGAATAGGTATGAAAACGATCGGCTGATACTTGGTCAGGCTTTCTTAATGTCCAGAAGTATTAACGAAATTGCGTTCGTCCTCGTGCGCGCGTAATTCAAACAACGTATTAGGTTTATTTATAAGATGAGTTTTTTTTTTGTAAGACAGACAGTCGCAGACGAAAGTCATACACAGTCGTAGAGTCGTAAAGTCAGTTGGAGTTTATTGTAACATCTTAGATTTACACAACTTCTATTACCTTAAAAAAGGTATTTTTTGTGCTAGAAGAAGTTGTCTGTTCGTATTTCTACGTAGAAGAACATGTTTTGTTAGAGGAGCTAATTTTACTTCGCTTTTTCTGAGTAATTGTTTTCCTGGAGAACAACAATACTGATTTGGACAAAGACATTTTCCGAAAATATTCTAAACTGGAACCGAACAACACAAACGGTGCTTTATTGTGTAAATTCTGCAATTTTATGTTAGCATTCGTCTGACGTGGTCATCCGCCATTTTGGACCGGAATTGAACTTTAGACTGTGTTTATAACTTTTTACAGGACTTATGTTTCTTTTTTGAACAAACAATTTGGATCATTTTTGTAAACCGTAAGTCTTGCTTAACATATCTACATAGTTTCATGTTTTCTAGGAAAATAAATTAGTTTTGTTAAAATTTACAACTATTGTTGTCTTCACTCTTTATTTTATGTTATTTTGACGATACGTAACCAATGTATCTCTTCATTTCTGTAGTACACATTGAACGATAGGTCAAGCTACAATTGTAACTCACATAGGATGGTATTAATGCATTTTAAAAACAAGAGTCCATCATGTGCTCAAGGCTGGTAATCAGGACAGAGGTGGTATTGGCCCTGGTTCTTGTAGAAATAGACAGAAATGAGTATGGCTAAGACTGTGCCTTATAAATCAAGTTGTGCTATATTGTAGGCTTTATATCTCAATCACGAACCATTAATGATTTCCACTGCAGCATGGCTTTGGGTCAGATCTCTGTAATACTGATACTATTAGAAGTTTCCATGGTTCGTGAAAAAAAGAGTGATGGTTAAGAAAGGTGTTCCAAATGGATAGATCATATCTAACCTATTTTGTAATAAGTTTGTTTATGAAGTCAAATTTGTGAAATGACGATTGCACAGGAATATAGTGCTGACGTAATTGCAGGAGAACACATTTTCAAAACAAACATCACAGCAGAACACCCGGTCTGTTCAAAGAATAATTCCAAATAACACCCTTCTAGATGTGAGTCTAGCACACCAATTAGTCTGGCTCTGCAGGGGTTGAAACTTAGTTCGCCCCACTCGAAATAGAGTGTGAAAATCTCCCGCTGTCGAGAGAATTTTGACTTAGAGCTGACCAATATTTCGCTTTAAGGACAGGGAGTTTCCGTTCAGAATATCACCGATATTTATTGATCGAAAGTCCATAATTTTACTTGAAGTTTTTTCTTTTGATCTGCTTCGATCAAGCTCATACAAAGTTCTTGATTAACACTGTTCAATACTAACAAACACTCATCAGATGGATACCAGACTTTATATATATATATATATATATATATATATATATATATATATATATATATATATATATTGTTACTTGGACATAGTGTTGAGAGAATCAACATTTCACCAAATCTAAATTATGTTGTCAGCATCAACGACTTTAATATTTTAATAAGAGCTTATTAAGTGAGAGTTTGTTCTGGGCAAGTATATTTGTATATAATTTGGCTGGCTGGGCGAGTGGATTTTTACAAAGTGTCAACCTATGCATCCAATACGAATCCACGTGGTAAGTCAAAACTACATGGCAGATAGCATCGGACATCGTTTTGCAACATTACGAAAGGTTTGTTGAATTTACAACCATGCAATGTGAAACTGTGATGATGTTGGAAATCAAGACGAAATATGGTATAACAAATCCTTTCAGAGCACGTAAGATACTGCTTTGATTCTGTTAAATGATATACCTGTTTTTTGAGTCACAATTCTGGTTCGAGTGGTGCTTGTGGACATAAAAAACTTGATGTCGATGGTAACACAAAACATCTGAGTATTGTTGTCACAATACTGGATTGTTGGCACTAACACACAGCACACTGATGAGTTTATCAGTACGCTACAATCCCCGACCTGAAACAACACAACATTAAAATTAGACGCACTGAATTGTGCTGCATTAGGGAAACATATCAAAAAAGAACTCTCAACCAAATGTACCAAAGGAACCATCAAAAGGCCATAAAAGACGATTACACTGAACTGAAGAAATAAGAAAAACATCGTTAAAGCGTAATTGCAATAAAGAATTTAAATGACGTTTGCTACAGTTTTATATAAGCCACACATAAAAATAATAAATAAGACGAGCGAGATTGAATGTTACAACTTCTAAAAAGATTCATCAAGATAAAATGACCGTGATGTATATATAGCATGAATACAGAACTAGAATTTACGACGCACGCAAGTAAGTCAGCAGTAATATATTTGCGCCCATTAACTTGTCCTTTTAGTTTTATCCCTGATCTAATAATTTGTTCAACTGGCAGTTTATTATTCCTTGTAGACATTATGTTCTAACGTAGCACTACATAACTGATTTGGTACTAATTAATAACATTAATAAAATTAAATAATTAATACTATACGTCATTTGCAAGTGGCGTAATGTTTTCATTGCTAACCAACTTACTAACGTCATAAATCAGTAACTATTTTAGCCATCTGCAAAATTCAAGCATTTAATCTGGATGCATTTTAAAATGATGCGAAGTTCATATTTGATCGCATTATATTTTTTCCCCTGTATATTGTATCCAAATATCTTCAGGAGTCATCATGTAGATTATGTATATTGAGAACGTTTTGTGATTTTCTCTTTGTTCTAGGTAAGCAGATATTTTCTCTCGAAAGCTTTTCCACTAGTGTTGATTGCATATATTATAAACAAAAACAAACAACAAAGACACCAAAAGTCCCACTATTCTATGGTTGCTCTAGATTTTGAATCTACATCTACATTTGATAGTACATTTTCAGCTAGCCTAAAAAACATACAGCTTTATACAAAATTTGGTCAGTTTCTTCTGAGCAGTTTTAAAGAAACAATCGTATAACTTATTGCTAATATTGCTTGAAGTCGGCTACATTTGCTAGTGGATTTGCACCACTTGCACAAATAACAAAACAATTATGACACAACGAATTTTGTGAATTTTGATTAATTTGTATTGAGCAGCGTTTAAGAGAAATTCGTTCAAATATGATTCTGCTTTGGCGACAGCAAATATACTTGAATGCGGATCAGAAGGATTGGTGTAGACATTAGAATCCCCATTGCTTGGATGATATTCTGTTGAGAGGGTTTAAGCAGAGATCAGTTAAATATGTATATTTTGCGCCTAATGCTTATCTTTTACGGCACCATTTTTAGAACGGTATTCATATCAGGATTTTTCTTTATCGAATGTTCTCAAATTCTGTTCATGGACTTTGAAGAAAAGTAATTTTAATATGTTTCTAAATTTATTGACATCATTTATATTTCACGGAAACTCTGCATAATTTACATAAAAGTTAAAGAACGTTATGTCATAATGAATTCTGTCACGTTCAGTCAAATTCAAATTCTGTATAGAAATTATAGTGAAGAAGTAATAAAAATCTTCTACTTTAGAATGTGCGACCACATTTTATGACATCTCTTCTTTAAAAGCCAAATTAAGCTTGGCATTTGAAAAAACTCGTCTGTAGACTTTTTCCATAATTTCAATGGCAGTCACATCTGATAGCATATCGACATTTTCTTTGTAAACATGACATTCCTTTGAGCCAAATTGCTTTGTGGCAAATTTAGTTGAAACTGGTATTGTGCATTTTGCAAAATGCTGACACTAGAACCTAATGATAGACGACGGATATATTTTTTCATGCTTAGGAATGGTTAATTTTCATAAAGTCCGACCAGCATCACCTGTACGACCTTAAAAGGTTTTCATATCAGAGTACTTTTAATCATATTCAAATCAAAATCTGTTCAGAGATTTTTTAGAATTGTCTTATTTGTTTTATCTATTTATACTAAGAACTGCCATGTTGGAGAGGTATCGGTATTTGCATATATTAGAAAGACCTTTATGCAATGTTTTAATTTTATATTTTAAAAACAATTAACGCCTGAATGTTGAAAAAGCTTATAATAGAAATTATAACTGATGCACGGTACGCAGTGGATGCAGTGTCATACAATATCTTCAAGTGACCTTACTGACAGGTGAGCCACAAATTAGATTGTGTAGATAAAAGGTTGCTACATTCATTAAATAATGTTTGTTCCAAAATAAAATAAATACATTTGACTATTATTTGTCTATTATCCTTTGAGAAATATATATATATATATATATATATATATATATATATATATATATATATATATATATATATATATATATATATATATATATATATATATATATATGCGTGTGTGTGTTTGTGTGTGTGTTTGTCAAATATCAAGCAATTGTGTGCGATAAAAAAGCATTTCGGTGTTAGACACATCAATTCATACTAAACATCCGTACTAGATGCCTGCCTGAACAAAACAAAAGCATTAGAAACGGTATTAATTTTCATTATACCTGTATATTAACTGTTTTTCCACTTGATAAGTCCTGTATAAAGGATTGTAGTGGCGCTTTAAAATGCTCACAGCTACAGAAATTATCCGTCCTTGGTTCTTCACAAACGAAAATTTGAGGAGAATAGGAAAATAATCATAAGTGCTAATCGAATATTATAGGCAATATTATCACGCATTGTATTTTGACTGGTCTCTTGCGATGACATGGTATTAGAAAGTGTTTCAATATTTATACTAGGAGAATATCAATTTGCTTTTAAATATCATAGAAAAATTCAATGTATTGTACCATATGGTTTTATGCAAGTAACGCGAATGTTATTCAAGATAAAAGTTATAAGTGTAATTGTTACTTACTCAAATCTGTAAATAGCAGTCACACATTTACTTTGATGATGTTGACAATATTGAGAGCAAAATTACACTGCAGTACGTTGTCCATTATAATTATTCTATTATAAACATTATAGCTCCTATTCCTTAGTATGAAAATTCTAATAAAGTAAAAATACCATTTTTGTTTGCAAATAATTATTGCGTACTAGCAAGAAAATACTTAGAGTGAGAGAGATAAAGAAAATTAAGCATCATATGGAAATATATTCTCCATACCGACGACATTCAGCCAAACTGATCGCACGTTTGGAGTCGTATTCCACGCAATCTTTGCATATAATGTATAATTTCCTGTATCTTGAGTAGACAATTCATGGATAACTATGCCAGCGTAACCACTTTGTTCCACTCTCCCCTTGTACTCAGTAGATACACGAAAGCCCAATTTGGAGGAACTATAGGCAATCAGTATGGTGCTATTAATAAACCACTGGAGCATCCTTACTTCTTCACCTGGCTCGGTCCTAAAATCCCAGTGCAAAATTGCTGCCTGACCTGGGCATTTATTAATTTCTGACGGTATATAACTCCATATAATTCCTGCAGAAAGAAATTGATAATAATAGTTTTATTTTGCCATCGTTACAACAACTATACGTATGCAGATGTCTAATGCCCCACATTTGTCAGACGTATCCCAGTCATTTAAGTTTGGATCAAGACAAAACTTAACACTAAATTCCACCTAGATTGGCATAAATAGTAGATTATGCACCCATTTTGTGTACGTTTTGGTAAATTCTATAAAGTGCAACCTGCATTCCTCCAGCATACTCAAAGTATGTGTGATGGAAGTGAGATAATTATACCAACGAGTGTTTCTTTTTCAAATCATACTGACCTTGATGTTGGACCCCTTGAATCTCAAATCAACAAGACTTTTTAACTCAATATTAACTGATCCGCAAACTTTGGTTAAGACACATGGTCAAACGTCAATTTTGCTTAAAAGATATTTTATTCTTTTGACCTTTGAACTTTTTTTCAAGGAAGATAAAAAGAAAATCATTTTCGTTACTCATTGCTAAGGATTGGATCATTATGTGATTTAAAATAAAAGGTGTTGCTCGGAAAGACTTGATTATTTAGACTGTAGAAGATGACAAACTCTGACGGTTGTGCACAATATTTTTTCATCTTGAAATTTGACCCTATGAACATAAAATGTACGCGTTTCATACTTTTCTACAAGTGCAATGTACCACAGCAAGATGGTACCTACATATAGTGGAAAGGTTGAGTTATTGTGTGGAAAATATCATGTTTTCAAGTGTGCCTGAAACATATATTTTTACGATTGTCTTTCTGAGGTATAGGTTGTTGCGATAAATTTGAATTTAAAAAAAATGATCTTTGTGTATCTTACATGTAAACAGGAAACGTGCTTGTTATCAAAAGCCTAAACGTTTTTGGATATCTGCTAAGACCTTAACATTTACGATAAACAAACGATTGCAATAAAGCTATGGACAAGTTAAGTCTAACACTTATGAATTTGGACTTATCTTTAATCTCATTTAATAATAATAATAATAATAATAATAATAATAATAATAATAATAATAATAATAATAATAATAATAATAATAATAATAATAATAATAATAATAATAAATTGTACCCTCAATAATATTTGCATAAATACATTACATATTTTATCCGATTGTAAGTCATGGTGGTGTAAAAGGCAATTAAAAAAGATTTATTGTTGGATCAATCTTAGCAATTAAATGGACTTTCAGATCAATACCGACAAGTATATTCATTCTAGAATAATTATTAAAACAGAGGTGTATAGTCATTAGTATGTACGATAATTAAAAGTTTTGACTCATGCTAACTTCACCTTGAAATTTGACCTTATGAACATAAGATATACGCGTTTCATCCTTTTCTACAAGTGCAAGGTACCACAGCAAAATGGTGCCTACATATAGATGAGAGGTTTAGTTATTGTGTGTAAAATAACATGTTTTCAATTGTGCCTGAAACATTTATTTTTACAAATGTCTTTCTGAGGAATAGATTGTTGCGATAAATTTGAAATAAAACAAATGGATCTTTGTGTATATTGCATGTAAACAGGGAACGTGTTTGTTATCAAAAGCCTAAACGATGTCGGATATATGCTAAGACCTTAACATTTACGATAAGAAACGATTGCAGCAAAGCTATGAACAAGTCGAGTCTAACACTTATGAATTTGAACTTATCTTTTTTCTCATTTAAAAATAAATAAATAAATAATAATAATAATAATAATAATAATAATAATAATAATAATAATAATAATAATAATAATAATAATAATAATAATAATAATTATAATAATAATAATAATAATAGTAGTAGTAGTAATAATAATAATAATAATAATAATAATAATAATAATAATAATAATAATAATAATATATGCATTCTAGAATAGTGATTAAAACAGAGGTGTTTAATATGTACGATAATTGAAAGATTTGACTCATGCTAATTATAATAAGAAAAATAGGCAAATTTACTTGAAATATGTTTTTAATTGACCCATTTGCCTAATTTATAAACTATACATGCTAAAATATAACTTAGATTATATAAACATGACATGGTCTTATATTAATATCGTTGTTATAAAGATAATATCCTCGTTTTTGATGGAGAGTTATTCGTATAGTTTGCTCCAAGTTACAAACTTAAATGACTAATATGTTCTGAATTATTACAAACATAAGTCACAACGCTACTCGAGAATAAGGTAACTCTCTATAGTATGATAGCAATGGACATATTCCTTAATAACATTGAAGATAAGGACTCGCAGATTTATCTAGTGTGTCGTAAGCTACGATGAACTAAAAGGGCTATTCACCATGATGTAAGGAATTCGAATCTGACAAAAGGTCTACTTTAACTTTGTCGCAAAATCTCATTAATGCCGAGAACCTCATACAGACAGTAACATATCCATGGCGACGTTTTGTACACGAATAAAGATTTATTTAATATAAAATGTATTGTACTACATGTATTTTGTACATTCTAGAAATGATGGGCATGCAGACAAATGGCTAAAACCCTTTAATTCAGGTAACGGACTAAAGACATATTAAATCAGAGCATAACATTTGTTTTTATATGGGTACTTTTAAATATCTTTCAGGTGCTTGAGACTATTTCTCAGAAAAAGGTTTAAGTGTGTTTAATGAATGTCATAAAGGTTGATACATGTTGAAAAGAAGAGCCATCTTGCAGGTAAATTTAGTGCATAATCCTAATAAAATATATTTTAAGATATTAGTTTATTATTCATGCTGCAGTTTTATTATAGCTTTTAAAATGTTTGATTAATAATACGTTTTCAAACGATCATGTATATGTACTACTTTAGTATTTTACTCTACAGTAAAATATAATGTTTATATCGTACAAAACCTATTGTAATATGCTTTATACGTATTGTATACGACTTCTTGCGATATAATGTAATGAAGAAGGGAAAACGTAAGTCATTGAATCGTCAATTTAATACCTTCTTTGATAAATTATTGATATAACACAGCTAAAGCTTTCATTTAGATTTAACGGTTCTTTTGAATGCTGAATAATCACCGAGTTCTTAAATATAACGCTCTAATCTTCAATATTTTTGAAATTGTTTTCCTAAATGGTAATTACCATAAAGCTAACTATAGTTAATAATAACAGCGATGATAGTAATAGTTTTAATTACTGAAGATAGTTTTCAATATTATCAGAAAAATTAGTAATAGTAATTATCGTAATTATTTTTTACTTAGATAATTATGGCAATTCTAATTTTAATAATTATTATCAATATATTTATAAATATTGTCATATATATTTCATTTATACTGCGTACTTGACTTTAGCCAATTAATTTAAGGGTACATATTTTGCCTATCTGATCTTTGGAATTTTTTAAAAAAGATATTGTTAAACTTTGGGTTCGCTGCCTAACCTTGTTTACGAATGTAGTAGGTTCTGGATGCGAACTTTTCCATCATAAAGTTTGGTTTTACAGAGCAGTGTATTGCTTCATAGGTCAAGTAGGTTTTAATATATAAGGTGGGGGGAATTTGGTAAACAATTGATCAATCCAGCTTAATACAGCTATTAGGAAAGATATAATCAAAGTCTTTGGATGTGTTCAGATATAGTTCTAGACGAAATATTTATTTTGATTATTAATTGGAGTTACAAAGTATTAATTGAGTATTTTGACTAAAATATTATTTTGGTATCATTGAGATCTTATTCAATGACATTTTGGATTTTATTATTCAAGCAGATCAAAATATTCAAGTGTATTGAAATCAATTCAGAAAAGTCTATGCTTTTGGACTTGTCATACAACATTTAGGATCATCTGAGATCTATTTCAAAATATTGCTATCGTGATTTTAATTTCACTTTGTGTTCTAGTCAACTAAATGGTTTTACATAAATTGTAGTATCACTTTCTGTTAAATATTTTACAATCTAGAGTCGTAACAATATAACTGTGATGCAGAAGCGACAATTGATCGAACAAGGTACAGAAGCTCTTCGTGCGTGTGACGGAAAATAAGCAGTGAAAAAGTCTCGCCTGCTATTTAAAATTGGATCAGCCAGGTTATTTAAGATTTAGTCTGATTTGCTCAATTTTACTTAAATTAATTATCGAATTTGCATGAGTCTCGAAACAATTCCGAATGGTTGTCAAGTGATCTTTCAATTTATCATTTTAGATGGATGAGTCACATTTATCTAGACCAGATGTTATATTGTTTATTAAACACTGGAATGTTGGCGGAGAAATGGCATCGCATTATACTGACAAAATCCATGTGGAGTTGCAAATACCGACATTTATTTGGCTATTTTCCCGAGGAGAAGTTTACCAGAAATTAGAATCTAGATGACATATTTTGCATTTCAAATGTTGTCAACGGAATCTTCGATTCTTGGCATTGGAAATGACTCCGTTTGGGCAGCACTGCTCACATTTCTATAGTCAGTAAATATATGGAATTTGTTTATTTGCTTAGGCACAAGAATTCATTGTGAACTCCAGGTAACGTGATTACTTTCAAGGTATGTCAGTAAGACGAAGATGTGTTGATGACCTAATTGAGTATTAATAAGATCGTTGCAAATTCTTTCGGATAATTGGCAATATTTCATGTAAACTCATTATTACATTTGATACAAGGATAATTTTGAAGATTAATTCGCGCAAGAACCTCATTGACGGTAAGATCATATTGTCGTTTATATTGCTGGTTACGGCGTTTATAAGATGCTATTTTGGGCTATTAATGAACTAATTTGCTGTGCAATAATTCTTTTTACACTACTGAATATTAAGGAGATCTGTTCTGGACACCTGTGACATATATTCGACCCTAGATACAGCGATGTATGCTAAACTTGACCACTAGTTGCGATCACCAACGATCCAAATGCGCTTCGGACGAAGGATAGTTAATCTTTGTGCGCTATATAGTTGTAATTGCATAACCAAGACGTCAATTTAGTGGTGTACTGACAAACGCCAATTCACTGGCGTTAACGTCAACGTGTATAATACTGTTTAGCACAATAATCTGCCCCTGACTTGAACCTGGAGTTGTCATTGATATAATTTGTTGGCGACTATCTTCAGAGTGATTCAACAACGGGATATGACATGTTGGGAATAATTTATGATGCAGTCTTAATAATTCTTGTTGATGATTATCTCGTGATTCTAAGGTATATTTTGGAATAGTACAAATTTTACCCCAGATTATTAAAAACATAATTTATATTTCATCTCACAAGTTTAGTGCCCATGTGTCACATTTAAAAATGAAGAATCTATGATAAATTTGTGCCTTAACCTGTCTGGTTTTCATTTAATTTCAAGTCTATGAGTATGCGTTAACACTATTAAGTTACAGTCATATACGTGGGTACGAAATAAATGAATTGTTCTTGTGGTTGAACCAGATCTTTTCCACTGTTAACATAGTAGAGTTTAAGTCGTAAATGTGGATCGTTCACCGAAAGAGCATTTTACGTTTAGCGAGAATTATATTTTGTAACATTCTTATGGCGCGGCAGAATCCGTGGTTTTAGGTCTGTCATGCGGGTTTCCTTGTTTTACTCCCCATTGACCATATTGAGGATTTACACAGTGTAACACGCATAACAACACAGTTTAATCATCACTGTGAACACGTAAATGCTTACCAGTCAATGAAGATACTGCGCGGTAATGCAAAAACGAATCAATTGTTACTCTTGGCGCTTCGGTGGGAAATCAATTAAATTGATACTGATATCGGCAAACCTAGGAGACGCCATGTCAGTGTATTTATGCAAATATCCATTGTAATCATTGATGATATGTCCAAAATGTCCAGTATTGTGTGCTGTATTTACCAATTGTGTATAAATAATAAATGTACCTTTGCGCACGTAATCTTGGACAAGAAACTTCAATCGGCCAGATCAATAACAAGTCGTCGACAAAAATGAGTTCAATCATTAAGATACTTCTGTAGTAAATCTAAAGATTATCTGTAGGTTAATATCCATTTCGTGTCAAATAGAATTTGGTTCAGGAAGGAAAATTAGTTTTGTGGGTCATAAACTATAGTAGCTTAAGCGACAGTTTAATCTATTAAAATGTTTATAAAGCATAAGTCTCATAGTACAATTGGAGTCCATAAACGTTTTTTACTTGATACGTGAATGGTACCATTTTACTGTACACGTGACGGATTAAAATGTCTTAAAGCTATGCAGAAATAACCGGCTGAACGTCTCAAGAAAATATTAAAGACATTATCTCAGGGGTTCCAGGGCAGCCTAGTGGTCAATGGCGTTAGCCTTTACAGATCACTGATATCTGTCCTTTGTCTGAGTGAGTTCTAGCCTTGCGCTTCCAGTGTGCCGGTGGTTCTTCTCGGGATTTTTCCTCGTTTCTGCTGTGCATAGCATATCATATGTTGAAAAATGGTGTTCAACATAAAACCACAAACCTCAAACCCTATTGCCTCGGTAGAATCTATTATGATCAACGTTGGGAAAAGGACCTTTGATAGCCACACGTATTAACTTTAGCGTATAATGATCAAACCGCGCAATATAGGGTTGACATTCATCATATCTGACGAAACGTGTTGAATAACACACGACCATATCGACGATGATACACCATTGACGTTATAATTTGTATTCCAAAATCCTCCGTGCTCATATTCAACATAAAATGTTGACAAACCTTGTTGACTTCACTCTTTTATTTGTTACGTGTACGAGCCTAGAGACGTAACAACTAATATAATATTGGATTTAAAAAATGTAAGCGGCTTTTCATGGGGAAGATATCTCAATGTGATTTACGTTAAATAACTAAATACTGCTGGGTGAAAGCAGATCGTATTCGTCACGGTGGTAGCCAATTACCTGTTGAAGATGCGGAATAGGAGTCAAAGTTAAATATGCGTTATGTAAAAATATGCGGTGGTAACTTTCTACTATGAAAAATTTGAAACAATGCTAATAAACAGTTCGCAATAAACACAGAATTACAACAAATTGATATTTCATAGCTATTTTATAATACTAAATTCCTCGTTTTTAAAGTTAGCAAGAACGCTCGTTAATGATTCGATGTGAGGTAAATTCATTTTTAAACAAATAAATTTGCAGGGTATTTCTTTTCTTTTTTTGTTGCACAATTTAAACGTTCAGTCGCCCAACGTACTGCTTTAACCCGCACCATTCTGTTCGTGACTCTCGTTGTAAAGATCAAACAGAAACTTGATATTATATTCACTATCTCTGCTTCAGACAGATTATCTTAAATACTAAAAAAATTCTTCTGAAGGTATGTATTACAGATACAAAATTCGCAAACAAATTCTGTCATCCGTTCTTAAAGTTTTGCATCCCAATCATTTCCATCATATTTTTCAAACAAAGCTATTAAATTCTCTTATTCAGTCTTATCTCGTCGTTGAATAGTTTGATCCAGTTATAAATTAGTCATGATAGAAAAATCAACAGACTTACCTTCTGTATAAACGATGCACCAAGTAAGAATTATAATCAGAAGAAAATATAAATTCCATCGCTTGCTTCTGAAAAGAAAACGAGCTTTCATTTGTATCTGGCACTTAATTTTGTAGTTACAGTCATATTTTGAACACACAGTCTTATCCAAATAAATATATATATATTTAATGAAACTTTCTCCTTTTGATGAATTAGGCTGATTGAAAGAGTGTAACGTTTTGCTCTTCAAAGTTATAATTTGAAATGACAAACACAAAACTAAAAGAGATGTATATACAGATTTTAAGAATTTTACATCACTGGCTTAGTCCCTGTCTCCAAATAATTTAGCAACAGCATTATCACTAAGGTATATGAAACAAAAACACTATGAACTATTTAATAATTTCGGTTCATTTTTGTTGTAATATTCTGACATGATATGAAGAAATGCTCTTTTACAAATTGTTATCAAGTTACATATTTTGTAAAATATATCCTCGGGCATCGGGTTTGAAAAAGAGTTCCCTGACTTGCTTCGATAAAATCCATATATGAAGTTGCCCTTGACTACAATGAAAAAGCATATTGCAGTTTATCATTACAGAAAATTCACTCTTTTAACAAGCGTCCATCAAATGGAGATGAGGCTCTACTGTCAGAAAATGTGTCTTGGAATCTAATATAAATACATTTCTTCTTTAAGACTACAGAGCATGGAAACCATTTTAGACACTGTTGAGAAACTTTAATAACATTCCTGATTTTGCCAATTAACTATTTGCCATCTTTGAGTTAACATGTTCGGAAGATACTTGTAAGTACAGTTGAAGTAGTTTGTCTTAGCCCTTGAACCTAATGCTACGGATAGAAGATTATAGATACTAATAAATGCTATAATGAGGTGAGAAAACATTGTTGGAGAAACACCCTTTCTGGAAAAGTAGATGTTACAAGATTGAAAGGTTACATTGGCGTTAGATCAACAACATATGGCGAGAAGTATATTAGCGAAAGTCACATTCAATAAGACTATCTCGCATAGAAAACTAGTGGATAGTCAACACGGTAATAATGGTGGTTTGTCTGAACAGCAACATATATAATTAGGACCAAGTAAATATCAAACTTTCTTTTAATAAAATCCCCATGCTTAAATGTCCATCTATCCAGAAGATGCGGTTAAAACAAGATTTTCAATATTGCTATCACATAAGTCATATTATAGGTCATATTGGATTCGTTTCAAATACAGAACTAGTTTCTTGTTTTGTAAAGAAAGGCACGTGCCACAACGAGTATCCTTACAGATTATAGAGCTATTATTGTCAGTATGTGACTGGGTGTTTTATCAAAATTTCGCTGCGATGTCTGCAATGAGGCAGTTAGTACTCGGGGACTATGCCGCAGACATGTGGCACCATGCCTCACCCATTCACAAGTACCCTGACACCAGGCCGACTACTCCTGATACTAGCACCGTATTACTGAGCAACAAGCGAAACAATTGTAAGTACCATTTTTATAAGTCTTTGATATGACTCGGACGGGTTTCCAACCAGGGATTTCCGCTCCCGAGGCAGACGCTCTAAACATCGAGGCCACGGGAGCAGTCGGAAGAAGCCATAACTAAATTTTCAATATTTCCATCATGGTGATCAAATAGGTTCGCTCAAGGTTTTCCTCTTTGACCAAATCATATACCATGCGAAGACTTTAGTGAAAGTCAAATGTTAGTAAGTGCATCTGCTATGAGTTAATACACTGTAGCTTAAATAATATTTAATAGATGACTGGCGTGGCAGCCATATTAGAAATTTTGACTGGCACCATTTTTATTTAGGACTTAGATAAAATTTGTGTAAACCACATGTCAATACAACTATTCATTCAGAAGAAGTAACAGATGTTTAAATGTTTTAGATGGACACCTAAATGGTTATATGTACATGTCAAGACTTCCAGTCGTTTTGGAATAGTAATGAAAACGAACCTGTGTTAGTGGATGACGGATACAGGACGAGCGACAGATGAAAGGCCGTCACAAATACTCCTGAAGTTTATGACCAATAAAATTTAAAGTTGCATACCTGCATTTTTGTGATATTATTTTTGCACTGCAATTTAGTAAATGACGTTTCTGCATGGCTTCGGTATTTATCATCAAAGCGTTTGTCCTGATGCAAAGTTCCTGCAATGTTAAAGATATCCTTCAGCCAACATGCTGCATTCACTTTAGATAAATACAATTTAGAATAAATGCAGCTGGTTTAGAGGGAGTTGATGTGCCATTTGGTCGTCTCCTTTTGAGATATCGTGCACATAAATATCTTACGATTACAGATTCGGAGAAAAAACACAGTCCACCATATTTTCAGCAGTGGTTATTTAGTGACAATAACGGGATGGAAGTGGTGAAATTCGTTTTAAGAAAACAAATTTACTGTAAATGACAAAGTATACGCAAACCCTATATTTATTATTCATTTATGTAGGATATAGCAGGCACTATATTTGTGGTAAAAGACCAGATCAACGAACCGTAACATACTAAATAGAGTTGAGTGGATGAAATAGACCAAAATAAAAAATGGCATGATTCGTACCCGAGAATAAGAGCTCACTAGATTGATGGTGGAAGATGAATCAGTCAGGGAGTTTGAAGAAGAGTTTTTCCTTGTATTCCAGTCTCAACTCTTACGCTGAAACTATAAATCTCGCTAATGTTGCAGAAACCATCAATTGTTTAGACTATAGGTCTTGAATTAAACTTATGTACAGCTTCCAGTACCTTTCGTTCTGAACTGACACATGAACGAACGTTCGATTATTTGTTCATATAGTATATGCGTTTCTCTGTTATCTTAAATTCAGACAGCCACAATTTTCAGTGAAAAGGACATATCATTAGGGAACAAAAGTGATTCAGCAACACCAATATTTCTTTGAGTCAAGATGATTTTTACATATAAACCCCTAAACCACACAACAATTTTTCTTAACCGCTCCGGTGGCCTAGCAATTAGAGCGTCCACCTCATATGCGGGAGGTCGTGAGTTCGAACCCCGGCCGAGCCATACCAAATACTTGCAAAAATGGTGCTTACAGCTGCCTCTCTTGACGCTCAGCATTAAGAAATTTTTTATTAGGACTGGTTGACCTGGTATCAGGTATATGTGACCAGGTAGGACATCATTCTACATGTATAGGGTATGATGCCACAATGCTAGACATCACTTTAAACTGTCACAATGCAGATATTGTAGTGATATAACTGAAAAAAATTGTTCAAGCTATATTAAAAATCTAAATCACGCCAATTGGTATTTGAATCATCATGATCTTGACCTTTGACATATTATCCCCCAAGCTAAACAACTAAAATCCCGCAATTATAGTGCGCAGTTAGCCGTTCGATGGAATGCACACATCTCCGCAATACCCTATCTAAAGCATGTAATGATAGGCATTTGCCATCACGAGACTGGATTTATTCACAAGAATAAATTAATTTATTTCAGCATTATGAGTCACCATGTTATTCCAGTAACCAGATCCAAACTACTCAGGCAATACATGGGTATTTAGAGGCACTCTACTGCATACATCTGAAAAAAGTTAACTTTGCCTTCATTTCCTATGCTTGAAAATTGAGTTTACTTATATTTTGCTGCCTTCTTTGTTCCAATTTGAATGTCACAGGCGTACAAAGCTTTACTCTATACTTTGAAAACGTTTAAATAAAGTAATAGACATAAAAACTTGGTATAGATGGCAATCACTTGGAATGTTCGTAGACATATGAAAGGCCAGGTCTCAGTTCTCAAGTCAAAATCATTTTTTTTTTGCTGTCCAAACAGTTTCCCAAAACCTTGTGTTACAGATCATAGAATTAAATGTATTCTTATGTAAAATCATAACGATAGGTTGTATCATGTACCTCTAATATGTATCAATAACAGTGTGTTATCAGCAAGATCAAAGTTATGTGTGAAGTTTTCTCGTTTTTTATATTTAGGACTTTAATTTTAAAGTTATTGGAGACAGTTTAATTAAACTTCTGTTTTAATCGCAGCTTCTGAATGACTGTATGCTTTCTTCAGGGTCTTTTTTTATCAAGGTTTAGATCATGGATCAACATTAGCTTTTGTTTATGTAGAATAGTGAGATAATAAATTTCAATCATTCATCATGACCTATGTTCATGTTATATAACACACCTTTATGAACCAATTTGAAAGATCAATGCTATTTCTCATGGTTGGGCTGTAGATCAGAAACTGTTAAAGCAACAAAATAATGATTTGTATGGTGTGACTTGTACCACTGTCAAGATTCCATTTCCATGGTTATGGTAACATTCATCCCAAGGTTTGTTTTATGTGATGTCTTAGCTGTAATTTAAAGCCATTATTAATAACATTATCCAACACACTACACGTTTACACAATGACGTTATAGGATTTTAATAATTTTAGCCAAAGGATTGTTGCATGCTAATATGATGAGATTCCTTGACAAGTCTCGAGCTAAAAACCCATATTTAGAGAGATGAAACTGAATATGTTATATCCATGATAAACTGACTGTTTCATATACTATTGTCATGGTTCTACTTTAAACCTTAACATACTTATTTTTTATCCAGGATTTAACTCTAAAGATGTTTAAGGTATTATGAAGGATGCATGCGTGTGATACAAAGAGTATGCTGCATAAAAAGTTCAGTTATTTCTCAAGGTCAATCCCAGGACACTTCTAATGTCATGTTTAATTACGATAAGACTGTCACAAACTGATTAATAGTTATTCCTTTCTTGCATTCATGCATGAAATAAGTTTAGATTCTCAGTATAATAAAAACATGAAAGTATATTATCTGAAGTCAACTGTGCTAAAACGCATTATCCGAAGCTATAATAGTGTCGTAATAGTTCCCACTAGGCGAGACGTTCGTGCACTGTACACCTGCAATGGGTCTATAAAAAAGCGACGACATACAATGAAAAACTTGGGCAGTGACATTAGATATGGAACAGTAGCTAAGACTTTGACATTTAGAGCGGCCAGATTAAGGTATGGTATTTCTTTATTTCTTTTTCTATTATTTTGAATATCAGGGAAAATGTTGCAACTGCGAATTATAATATTGGGAAATATAGTTATGTTTCTTTTTTGATACATAATATGAGTAGTGTTTTGAGGAATCTGTTTTATTCATTATAACCTATTTATGAAGATTGTTTTCACTAATTTGACATAGAGAGCACTGGAATAAAAAAAAGCACCAAATCTCTGTGTATCAGTCACTCAATGTTACGTACACGTTAATCCTATAATTATGAATCAAAACTAATTTCATTTTGCAGTCTCATCAGACGTTGGAGAGAATGGTCTGGTTGAGACTGCTAACGGGAGATTGTGCAAAACAGAGATTTCCGCCACAAGGGTGGACAAAAACGCGACGTCCCAAGAACGTCTTGACATGGGAGATCCATAATTACCCTGTAATTCCCTACACAGTGGAGAAGTCACAGGATGGTGCACCTATCTGATGAAGTAAACATCGGAAGACGTACCTATGCAGTGAAGAAGTTATTGGAAAGCGTATTAAATCAGAGAATAATAATTCAATGCGGAAGTTGTTGTTTTTGATGCTGTTGTTCGTCATTCGTTCTCGAAGACGACAATGACTTCACATCTGGGCTAGTCGGTGAGTACGCAGATGGCTGGTGAGGCCAATCCATGCTCAGAAGTGTCTAGGGCAATGAAGGCAGGGAATTGCCGGGGCCTGGATTGATTGAGGGTTGGCGCAGTCTCTACTCTTTTTTGCCGGCGTTTGTGTTTGGCCTCGATGATCCGTTGCTCTTCAAAAGCAGCAGCACCTGAATTGATATGTTGGCACCAGGCATCACGGTCTTTAGCAAGCTGCTCCCAGCTGTCTGGATCAATGCCACAGGACTTCATTGAGGCTTTGAACATGACCTTGTACCGCTTCTTTTGGCCTTCTCTGATATCCTTCAGTTAGTTCCCCATAAAACTGTCTCTTCGGGATGCTCTCATCAGGCATACGGCATACATATCTATCCCAGCGGAGCTGTGATCTTCTGAGCATGGTATGGACGCTTGTCATCTCAACTCTCTGGAGGACTTCTGTGTCATGAGTCTTGTCATGCCATTTGATGTGGAGCAGTTTTCTGAGAAAGCGCATTTGGAAGGAGTTGAGATGTCTTTCATGACGACTGTACACCGTCCATGTCTCACAGGTGTACAAGAAGGTGGGCAGTACTACTGTGCGGTACACTTTGATCTTGGTTTGCAGGCTGATTCCTCTTCTATTCATCCTGTACTCTAGCGAACGTGCCATTGTGGAATAGTCTGACCATTGTGATAAAGTTCTCAGGGCAGCCAAACTTTGCCATGATAATTCACAGACCTTTTGCAGCCAGATAACTCAAGGAAAATGCCAAGAGCAGAACGTCGGCCTCTACACCGCTTTTGTGGACTTCATTGCGGAAGTACAGTGAACATAAAGTGCTCTTAAAAATTTTAAGAATAGACACTATTTAAGAATGTTTCAACTTCAGTGGGTTTTTACTATTGTGCAAGATAATTTTTATTATTCATCCTAATCATTTAATTGTATCAACTTAAATTTCGTGCGTGTCGTCTCTATATTTTCCATTAGTAGCATTCCAACCAATCATTCGTCCGTTCTGTAACTGACTATTAATGCATTTTTCACCATTCGTCTTAAATTATAAATATTATGTTAATACATTGTCACTCGATCCTTCTCTTTACATTTGCTTGTTTAGCTCATACCTTTGTGATAGCAGGAAAGATGTCATGAAACTGCCTATGGATGTACCATAATTAGACAGTACGTTACATACCATATAGTCACCATGCCGCAATGTCATGTTCACAGCAAGGCAATGGAAATTGTAACTTCATTTTCTGGAAGATAACTCTTAACGACTTAAGACATTTTAATGAGACTTGAAACGTTAGTAGCTCTAAGGTCAAGGTCATTTATTGAGGAAAAGGCACGGGATGGGCATACATTGAGATGTATGGTAATTGTTTTACTTGTGGCCTTAGGATTGTGTCACACCTAATTGTTTTGATACTATTTTAAACGCTGAATGGATTCTCTGCATGCTTTTGTCACCAGCCTTTGTGACCCTATTGTGAGATCATGGGTGTTTCGAGTATATGCAACTTAACCATCTTTGAAATTTTGGAATTATCAATTTTTTGTGCATGTAGCAGCAGCAATATCTTGTATATTAATTCCTACATTTGTTTGTGTCTCCCAGCTGCCAAAGATACCTCTCCTTCGAAATCCGAACAAACCTGTAGTAGCTTACCGGAGACCAAAAAACCTAAAGGACATCCTAGTCAGGGCAAAGCTAACGCCAATCGCTAGTCAAAACCAACCTAGTCAATCTGGACCCTGTGGCGATAAAAGATGCAAAACCTGTCAACATATGATAGAGACCAAGACATTCACTAGCACAGTGACTAAAGAAAAACTAAACATACATGGTCCAAACAAAACGTGCAAAACAGAGAATGTGATTTATCTCATCACATGTAAGATCTGTGGCCTTCAGTACGTCGGAGAAACTGAAAAGCTATACAAAAGGATAAACCTTCATAGATCTGATTGGATGACATAAAAGCTGTACAGAAGCCCGGTCGCAGAACACTTCTCCTCCCCTGGCCACACTTTCAGTGATATAATACTTATCGCTATTGCTAACAACCACAGCTGGAGTTCCGAAACCAGGAAGGAAAAGGAATCATACTGGATACGCCGCCATAGAACATTGAAACCAAGCGGTCTAAACCAAGAAGACTAGAAAATGAAAACTATGCACTAGTAAAATTTAACATTTTCTAAATCTTCTTATTATCCTTCAATTTTTACTATAAGAATAACCGGTATAGAATCAAATATCCGGGATATAATCTGCGTTACATATGTACAAAAAGTAAAAATAGATGTCGTTTTGGCTTGTATACTTTTAGGGAATTATGCAACGTTTTCAGTTTCTGCATCTAGTCTATACAAGCTGGTTGTATTTATAGTTTTAGCACATGTGAAGACAGTCATGTAGAGGTTTACAAACACAACGTTTTTGTGTTTATTTGTTTATCGTATATATGTTTTGTATTTGCCTTTGAAAAAGACTCATTAAGAGTCGAAAGTGCTTAGGCTAGTTAGTTACTAGTTTCGTACTGTTCGTCGTCAGTTTATTGCATATATATATATATATATATATATATATATATATATATATATATATATATATATATATATATATATATATATATATATATATATGTGTGTGTGTGTGTATGTGTGTGTGTGTGTGTGTGTGTGTGCGGAAGGTCGTGGGTTCTAATCCCAGCCGAGTCATACCAAAGACGTCTAAAAATGGTCCTAAGAGTTGCCTCGCTTGGCGCTCAGCATTAAGAGGTTCGTGTTAGGAATGGTCGGCCTGGTGTCAGAATAATGTGACTGGGTGGGACATCATGCTACATGTCTACGGTATGATGCCCCAGTGCTAGAGATCACTACAAACTGTCACGCTGCAGAAATTGTTAAAGCTACGTTAAGGATCTAAATCACACACACAAACACGTACGCGTGTGTGTGTACCATGTGAGTTTTCATCATTGCTATATTATGAGAGAGAGAGAGAGAGAGAGAGAGAGAGAGAGAGAGAGAGAGAGAGAGAGAGAGAGAGAGAGAGAGCAAGAATTATGTGAACTTTCAATCGATTACACCTTGAGATGACCCCTATAACACATACAAAATAGATTGCTTTATCGAGAAAAGAAAGAGAAAGAGAGCGAGAATTATGTGAACTTTCAATCGATTACACCTTGAGATGACCCCTATATCATTTACAAAATAGATTGCTTTATCCACTACTCTCAAACAATATGTGAAAAGTGCTTAAACAGCAAATCTCACGCCATATACTCCTTAGATTGCTATTTGTGACTTGTCACGTGATATAACGTAGGCAAACTATTTTTAGACGAGGAAATTCCCACGCCAATTGCAGTGTGGTAGTATTTAACTGTTTTTCAGATATATTGTATTTACAATAACTTTACTATTTTTCAAGATTTCTAATTAAACGGAAAATTAAGGCAAAGTGACTTGTTTGCAAATTTATGCAGTAGAACCTCTTTAAAAATGTCAATTAAACTCACAGCCTTTAAATTTAGTTAAATATAGAGGGGCTTTCCAAATAAAAATAGATGAATAAAAAGCTGTCGTCTGGACTGAAAATCCCTATGCATGCATGCATGCATGCATGCAGGTAGGTAGGTAGGTAGGTAGGTAGGTAGGTAGGGAGGGAGGGAGGGAGGGAGGGAGGAAGGGAGGGATGTAGGTAGGTAAGTAGGTGTGTGCGTGCGTGATTGCGAGTGCGTGTGTACGTATTTATGTATATACCGGCATATATACACATTTAAGTGTAACGGAACACTCACCCTTTTTATTCGAATATAAATATATCAAAAGATAACATTAGATAGGTCATTCCCTGATGTATCACGCTATGTAACTGAATCGGTACTTATAAATGAAAAATCAGTATATGCCAGTATCAATATTTTCTAGATTTAGGTCGTTTATCTCTTTCACAAATGTATTTGGTTATATAAGCTTTGAAATTCTGATCAAGCTGAACTCAAGGAGTTGCTATACTGACAGAATACCCATCAGATTTGAAGTGAGCCCAAATTGCCACCAATGTACTGATTCCGATATATCGTACGGGATGAAATTTTAATGTATCTGATGGATATGGTGCTTACTGTGCTGCGGGTAAAACTATAACTGTGTCAATTACTTAGCATTTTATAAACAAATAGCAAAAATAGTAAATACTTACATTGACTGTTGAGACGAATCGAGCGTGTGCATCCAAGATATTCGTCTGGGACGGACTTAAAAAGCCTTTTGTGTGTGCTAGCTTTTTAGTAGTGTCCAGAGTAGTTCCTGTGATCTGTTTATGGGATTGGTCAGGGTGTCTAATGTGGCGTACGTGCATGTATACACTGGCGTGATTTAAAGGAGTGGTGCTATTCTACCTTTAAAATAACCAGGGATCCCAGCAAATTCGTTTTGTGAAATGTACGAGTTCTTACACCTTGCTAATTTTAAAGGGGATAGTAAATTTGTTATGTTGCAGTCCTCAATACAAGAAGTATCTTGTCAATCTTTTTCCCTGTTGACACGAATTTGTTATTACCTGAAAAGATGTAATAAAGTAGCAAACATTCTGCATTTTCAGACCGTAAAGAAATGCCACGTTATTTTGTGTAATTTCAGCTGTATAATTTTGTTAAAATTACAAATGTAAATTACCGTAGCAGTACCATATTGTTTTATTTTTTTTTCAAAAAAGTTTATTGTTAAATGTTAATTATTAATTGTATAACCGTAACAAGTTTACAATCACATTTTGCTTATGTTTGAATAGTAACTTTTCGAGAAGAATACAACTGAATTTTCCGGAATTTATATTTAAAATAAAATCTTTGATTATAAGATTCTTAGCAGCGAAAGTTTTTGTAAGTTGAATTGCAAAAACCACTTTGATGTCGGTAAAACTCGTTATTATAAATTCAATTTATGCGTTAGTCGAGCTCAAATTAAGGCTGACATCTCAATTGTCTTTGTAGTATATTTAAAATATCTAGGGATTTAACAATTAAATTTGTGCAAAATATTTCATACGATTTTATGCTTCTTTAACTTACAAAGTGGCCTGTTTAGTGATAATTACTGATTTATTTCGGTCTTTTCTATCCATCACACACAAACTGTATTAATACATAAAATGAGTAAGACAGACAAACAATAAAGTCATAATTTCCCACAATATTTTGATTTAGTAATCTGCATTGTTCTTAAAGTAAACCAATTAACAAATTAGATTTTGCGAAGGTGCATGAATTTTAACTCGACTTCCTGCATACAACACTATTACAGCAGAACTGAAAATGGGGTAAAAAATGAAGATAAACAACATCGTGTGCTTCATTTTAAAGATATTCTCATTTTTGCGGCGCAAACTAACTTTCCGATAGGTCGTCAAATTAAAAAGAAAGTATGATGGTTTCTCTCAAGCATGCACGAAATGACCATGCATAATCAACGTGACCCACACCGTCAGTCGACAACATTTCTGGTATTAATTAGATGTCAAGTGGACACTTTATAATGGTGAATACCATTATCGACTATATTGCTGGGTTTATTTATATACTCTTTTAGTGCGAAACGTATCTAAGCATAACGCGGTTGCAAGTTGTAGAGAAAAGCGGGAGTGACCTTTAAGATATTTCTAGAGGTTTATTAATTATTACTTAAGTAATAGGGTATATTTATGAAATAGTTTGCTTATATAAATGTTCTAATGTTCTAACTGTATAAGTAATTCTGCAATATAACCAGTGTTTACACTGCCACGATAATTCACAAAACTATGACAGTTTTGCGCCACAATGGATTTACTAGGTAATACCGTATTTATGTTACCCCTGAGTGCTGATATTGGGCAAGTATGAATCATTGAATACCTTGCTAAAAATGCACGGGGAACCCAACGGATATTTAATATTGTGCCAAATAGAAATAAAACAGTGAATACACATTCAATTTAGCTCCAGGTTTATGGAACCCTTAGGATCCCGAAGTAGGTTTATTTGCAGTGCGATATTGCTTTGTGTTTTCAAAATCGCAGGTTAATTAAAAGATAATATGCATTCTGCAATTACAAATCAAATTCAATAATGGACGGGAATTTAGAGATCCGAGTATCTTTATTCACTATGCATGAGAGTAGTTGCTTTTTATCTCGCAAAACACTATTACAACGGATATAAGTTACTTTAACTAGTCGGTTGTTTTATTTGGAAAGAGATATACCTTATCAAAAATCAGTCAAATGTATGTTAGTCTTCCATCATGAATTTTATTTTACGTCCTATTTATATTAGCGTTTGCGAATCATATTCTTATTGGTCAAACATTGCAAATAAATAGACTATCGAGTGACCAATCAGCCTTATATCGGGGCTATTTTGTATACATTACCTAAATGAAGTAACAGCGTTAACCCAGCGGACGGCAACAGATATGGGAACTGCAATAAGCAGTGATAATTAGAGCACATAAATTCCCACACTTCACACATTTTCACGCATCGAATATTATGCTCTAATTTAAGAATATGCAAGCATTACTTCAGTTCTTTACAAAACTGGAACATTTCACAGATTGTGATCAATGTAAGCAATATAAAATTTTGTCCACATTGTGTCTATCCCTAAGGTCAATTCTGAATGGCCAACATGTGACCATGTTACATACTGCGTGACATGGTTAATACATATACATCACACAGGCGATAAACAATTAGAGCGCCCTTCGTCTTTTCCAATGCAAATTTGTGACGGTTAAGTCAAGATGATACCTAGTGACGTAGAATAGTAACACCACAATCCGTACAAGCGTAGAATAGTAACACCACAATCCGTACAAGCGTATAATTCCGATGTCAGCATCATTTTGAATTGTTATTAGGCACTTCTTTCATTTCATGTTAGCGAGAAAGATGAAACATTAAGAACAAGAGTGTTAGATATACTATCATAGAGCTTACAGTTTGAATATGTTGCCTTATATTTAGCGTCTCTCAGGAAAAAGGTACAATAAACACATAAGTTTATGTCAATATGTTGCAGAGATCAGTCCGTAATGGCATTAGCATTCACTGGCTCTAAGATCATCGATGCTCTTTTTTGCAACAAATATTCAATTTTCCAGCTCTGTGCATTTTGAATCCAAGAGAATATCCGCACCTTTCCACCATTGATTTTATTCTATACTAATTCTTTCTCAGCAATCAAGTTCAAGTGTATTATAGTCTTTTGTTATATTTCAGCAGATCTTTAATGATTAATTGTTATACTATTTGGTGACTTGACTCTCAGGTTGCGTCGGTCTATAACAACATCTGCCACTTTCTGATTTACCTGAAATACATGCAAAGAAAGAATGTGATTTTTGATTCACTTTTATAAAGAAAAATACACGTAGATACAAGCTTTCTGCTTAAAGCACAACAAAACAGCCCATTGGTTATATCATTAATACGTTGATGTCTAGTTTTGGATTAACATTTTCAAATATGAAATAAATATGACAGAATGAGAAGACACACATATGATCAATAGTGTTGATAAATACCCGTCGAGTGTACATAACGTTATTTGCTCAGTTAATAACAGCTTTATTTGGAGATTGTGATCCCTTTCCATTCCAAAATGGTGGGACAGCATGTTTTAAATTTCGAAAACATTCATAATGTGCAACAATATCAGGAATTTCCAAATGAAAGAATAGTTTCCTAACTCAGATACAAGCAAACATTCTTGCCTCCATTAATACTGATCTGAAAATTTAATTTATAATTATAAAGAAACAAACTATTTATTATGTTGTTGCAAAACAAATGTGTGTGTGCATATGTTGTGGAGTTTTAATGTAGCTTTAAAAATGTTCAGTTATATTGCTACGATGTCTGCATTTTGGCAGTTTATAATGATGTCTAGCACTGAGGCATCATGCCAAGGAATGCAACATCATGTCTGACCCAGTAACATTATCCTGATGCCAGGCCGACCAGACCTGACACTAACCTCCTAATGCTGTTCGCCAAGCGAGAGAGTAGATATTACTATTTTGAAAAGTCTTCCACATCCGAGTGGGGCGCTGTAATCACTGCGACATCGCAGAGATGATAATGTTGTTACAAATATGTAATTTAATTGCTTGTGTGTTAGTTTTAAATTAATTTTTGGTATTTTGTTTCATTACATTTTATTATAATGATTTTATTCCCTGGGTTTGATATTTGTTCGGAAAATTCGGTGTTCTGTTCTAACCTAATTAGGATATAACTTGCATTGCTTCATTGCAGTTTTATAACGCTTTGATTTGAAACTTCGTCAACACTGAACGAAAATTATCGGTCGTTATTAAGGTTATGTTCGGCCCACGTACTGGCTATGTGTAAATAGCTTTATTTTTCAAATTATTTCCAGAGCGAGAATTTAATTATTATATAGGGCTATTCTAATCGACGTGCAATTTGGCATATATTGTATTGCGTAGTTCAAATTAATGATCACGAACCATCGTCCCGTGGTCTAAAATCATGGATTAAAACAGACATTTTCTTATAACTTTGAGTCGTAATAAAATACCTTTCGGGTACAGGCATTAAAAACGAAATACACGATGTAATTGGAGTTGAGGAAGCTGAAGCTTCAGAAAGATGAGAGAGAAAAACAATTGCAGTTTCAATCAGAAGAGACACAATTGCAATCGAAATTTGTGTGTGTGTGCGTATGTGTGTGTGAGAGAGAAATGCAAGTGGAGTTATAGAAAGAACAAATACACTTACAGATGCAAAAAAAGAAAGGTTGAAAAGGAGTTTCAAACTAAAACGAAAGAAATACAACTGGCACATCCTCATTCCATATACAGATTCAAGATATGACATTACAAAGAATATTAGGCTAGTATCCCCGTTTAGCGAAAATGAAGTAGACATATATTTTCCTTGTTTTGAAAAAAGTTGCTAAAAATTTGAAATGGCCATGGGAGCATTAGACACAATTTCTACAGTGTGTATGTGTTGATAAAGCTAGCGATTTTTACCACTGACTGTCAGTACAGCAAAGTTCTGACTATGATTTGGTTAAGGAATGTATCTTAAAGCGTTTCGAATTAGTCCCTGAGGCTCATCGGCATAAATTTAGGAACTATAGAAACGAAGCCGGACAAATTCATGTCCAATTTGCTAGAGAAAAAGAGCAGTTATTTGAGAGACGGTGCTTAGCCAAGAAAGTTAAACATGATTATGAAAATAAAAAAAAGCTTGTATTACTTGTAAGCCAATCTTTTACTCAGCAGTCTACTGGTAGGAAAGTAGTCCAGCCTAATACGACTCCTTCTAAAACTCAGTATGGCAAAACTTTTAAGAACCAAGCTTCTGATAAACTTGATTCAAAATCCTTGTCTATTCCTACGCGTGTACCTATTGCAAGAAAAAAAGGACACATTATTTCTGATTCCTAAAAACTTAAATATAAGCATCAGAATAAAGATAGTATCTGTCCCAAATGCTTATATTTCTAAGAGTTCAAGGTCACAATCATATATTGAAAGCAATACATTTGCTGGATCTAATAAACCCCAGTCTGATTTTATTATGGAGAATCATGAACCATTCGTGTCGAAGGGCTCTATATCACGGTT
>JAEAOA010002242.1:1422500-1487500 GCA_016746295.1 Potamilus streckersoni
AAATGGAACCAATCTAATATTAGGCCAACTATGATACACTCGTAATTTTGCCAACGCGATTTCTTTTACTGAAACAGGGGAAGGAAAATTCACACTGAATTTAGGGTTTGTTGACGATATTGATATCATGCTTGTTTTCCGCAGAGTGGTATTTTCTGCTATCCGCTGAAGTAGTTGAATCTCTTGCGACATTATTATTATTATTTACAATGTCTAATTTTGCAATAGATAAAAAACGCTAGCGTTTTTAATCGTAGTATCATAAATACGTATCATTGCGGAGAATTCGTCTTCGGTAATTATCGTGTCATCAATCGATGATGACATCAACGAGGATAATTGTGAGTAACCGTTAGATACTGCTTGATGTTTTACTATATAGTCGTTAAGTTTTTCTTGAGAACACGATGATATTTTTTTAGTAATAGCATTTGCAATTCCAGCAAATGTTGTCACCGCGGAAATAGCAATTGGGACAGCAATCGGAGCTACCATTGTTACTGAAGATAGTATAATACCAGCACCGGCGATTATACCAGATACCGAGTATACTGTAACATCAACTGCGGTAATTCTCCTGCGATACTTTTTAATTTTTATTTCATACTCATCAATGAGTGTTTTGAGTTTCGTTAAAAACTCTTTGACGGTATCATAGCGATATTGCGACGACGGAATCATATTATTTTAAAATCTCAAGTGGTTTCTAATTGTTAAAAATTCTAATTTAGATCAGCTACAAACTCCATGTACCATACAAATGATGTCTTATTTAAATTAAGATCAGTGCTTGTTATTGTAAACCGTTTGTATTCACCCACGTCAATAGTCGTTGAAATCACGTTGTTGTATCCATATGAAGTCGATAATGATATATTAAACTGGTTCAGTGACACTATTGTTAATCGATAAATACCCTTGTTTGACACAGTGAGAGTTATTGTATTCTTTTTAGGTTCCCATTCTAATGATCCAGAGAGAACTGTGTATACCATGTTTATGATATTCCTCTAATGAGGAATCTTTATTTTTTTAAGTAGCGGAAGATTGTCTGTTTTAAACTTTGTAATATCCTCGATAGATTTTTTATTATTACTAATGTTATCTCTAATAATATTAAATCCAGCATCATTAATATTTTTAATATTGGATTTAATTTCATCAAAATTGGATTTAATTTCAGCGCGAGATGGAGAGGTTACCGCTGGTGTTCCAAAAAATTTATTGATAATATTTCTACGAAGGGAAGTATACGTTGTTATATGTTTTTCAAGTTCTTCATCTAAATTTTTTAATGCATCTGTGATTGTAGAAACAAGTACACCTGGTTTGAGTTTTCCATCATTTGAATATAACACTATTGTATCTTCAACGACGTCGCGTCTTCGTATTAAGACATCATCCAATGAAACATTACTAGATTTCAATTTGCCCTGTCGATCTTGAAATACAACTATTTCCCCAGTATCTACACTTGACAAATTTAATGTCTCGGCGATTTCATCTTCGATTATTTTTTTTATATTTTCGACAGCTAATTTACTATCGGTTTCTGTTTGTTTTTGACTCTGATAAAGGTCGTCCCCAAATATCAATCATTATACGAAAACGCTAACGTTTTTCTAAATCATAACGCTATCGTTTTTGCCATTGCCCACTAGTATATTCATTAACAACAACTTGTGGTGATTTCCTTGGAAATCTAGATATTTCTGCAAGGACGTTTAATACTTCACGACCGCATATCGGTGGATCATTTAACTGTTGTGTTGGTAGCGTGGAATAAAGAATTGGAGATGACTTTGTTATTGTGGATACATATCGCATGAATTCTTTTGGTGGAGCTAATCCATATGAATCAAAATATACAATTCCACGTGGATCAATTGCATATGCGACCCAATGAGTTCCTTTTTCCGCTGCTGTTATCAAGATTGATAATACCCGTTTCATTTTTCATTGGTTTTGACGGTAATTGATCTCTCATGAAAACTCCTCTAAAGTTTTTTTATTGATAACGATTTTGCAGCATCAATTAAATCAAAATTGGACATTGGTGAAAATCCTAGGGATTTTTCCACTAATAAGCCGTTCCTGGTATTCTTAGGCCCGTGCCCTTGTACCAATTGTATTGGGTTCCTGGTATTCTTAGACCCTTTCCTTTTTTTTATAACCTTTCCCTGTAGCTTTTTTCAGGGCCATTCCTGCAGCAGTACCAACGGCTCCTAACGCTGCCGCCTTCGCAACCGCTGTGGCAGCCGCTGCAATCAATGCTGGAATAGCAGCTAACAGCGGGAATATACCACCTGATTTTATCATACTGGCGATTGCTGCTTTCGAAAAATCAATTTGAACTCATCGTTTGTTATTTAGCGCATCATTGAAATGTTTTATTTGACGATCTGTCAATGATAATTTATGTGCACCACCGGACATTTGAGTGGGTTTCAGCGTTATTGTGGTTCCACATTCTTCAGCCGACTTTGATTTCAATTTCTTGACCTGACCATCAGTCAACTGGACATTAACAATACTATATGTCATTCTATTCTAAAACGTAATTTACATTTTTAATTGATCTTATTGTGAAAACCCTAACTACATGTTTTCTACTGGTGCATCAATAAGTCTCATTCGTCCGCCAATTCCTTCTAACAACATTGATTTATCACTGAGAATGACAGCAACTGCTCTATAATTTGTACCACCAGGGGGGTGTACCCGAGCTTGGAAGTATATATCAACAACAGATTGTCTCATCATGTCAAGATGTTCCAATGAAAAGTAATAAATCGGATAGTGTTTTTCAAAATCAATTTGCGATATTTGCAAACCAGTATCAACATTTTGATCACGACCCATATACGACAATATTCTATGATATACACGTGCTATGTCGTTGTTTTCATAATCAAGCTGTACAATCTCTGCTGGCTCATGTTGTCCGTTTATTCTCAACGAAACTTCACTTACTCCTAATTTATCAAATATCATATGACTAGATAATTGACGACCCACTCGATTTGCATCCTGTAACGCTATAAAGATATGACGTGGAGCTGAAACACCTTGTTTTGATGCTAAGTGCCATGTAAATGTGCCATCTACATTATCCTGCTTTGTATCACTCGTTGTTGTTAGCCACCTTAGTAATGATTTTCCACCTGTGTCCATAAACGCTAGTAATTGTTGCTCTATTGTAAATCCTGGTGTCAAGACGGGCATCCATAAAGTCAATTTATTTAAAATGACTTTACCATCATCAACACCATTAGCACGCCAGATTGCATCATTGTCATTTTCGTTTCGCACTAACACGACCGTATGCTTTGCTCCATAGATGACTTTTCTGACATTTCTACAAAATCCGAATATGTGATGTAACGGAATTGCACATGAAAACTGTCGATTCTGTCCTTTTAATGCTCCTTTTCGTGTTGCAAATCCTAGATTGAAATTATCATTGACCTTTTTTAAAATGTCGAATTCAGCGGCTGGTCTATCTTCACGGTCTAGATTAGCTGCGAGTTGTTGATCAGCTTCTGCAGTAGCTCTCGCAGTTCGTACTTTAATAAATTGAATATGGTCAGCATGATCAGAAGTATCCTTAGCAAACATCATAGACGGACCAGCCGATCTTGTATAATCATCAGAATATCTCGTAAGTCCGATTATTGTTGTTGCAATATCAACATTTTGTTCTATTGATTCAATTTCTTTTCCATCAATGATATATCTTGCACTGTTAAATAGCGCCATAATGCCATTATTTACGAAACCAACTCGGATATTTGGGTTATCCCCATATGGTGTATCAGCTGCAACATTTGTTACACGCTTTCCTTCTACTTCAATAAACGCCTCACACGGCAAAAAGTATCTACTTGTATCTTGAACTTGAAGTTCAACTCTCCCCCGTTGATTAGGCTCTCTTGCAGGATAGGCATAATACTGATAGTTAATTTTAGAATCATCTTTATTTACCGGTGCTGCCATATCAAACGCTGGATCAGCAATTTTTTAAAATGCCATTTATACAAAAACGTTATCGTTTTTCTAAATGTAGTAATGGCTATCATTTCTTTTTCGTCTGACATTTTTACGATTTTCTCCAAGACCGCTTCCAGCTATCATACTTCCAATATTACGACTATCTGGTGAAGTCATTGCTAATGATGCTAGTTTTTGTTCCACTGCGTTATTTATCACTTTACTGACATTTGCAGGCATCATTGTTGTTGAAGGTAGCGGTGTTGAAACCATTTGTGGTGGTTTTCGTCCGAATCTAGATTTCACCAACGACGTTATTCTATTCTTTGCGGTAGAAAAGGCCGTTCCTGCAAGATCTCCAACAGCGTTAATTCCCTTATTACGAATAACATCAATGGCTTTCATCGCTAATTGTTTAGCAATTGGTGCTACTTTTGGGGCTCTTCTTGTGAATAAACCCGCTATGGTATTTCCAAGGCCGTCTCCATAGTATGCCTTATAAACGGGCAATCTTGAGTTTACCACATACACGTTTGTTGGTTTATCGTGATTATAGTGTACTATCATCTTATTTGAAATGACTTTGTAATTTCTAAATGCAGGCATTTCAGAAATTTCAATCGCTATAATAACCACTAAATTCCCCTGGAATTCCGTCCATTAACTCATCCAAGAGTTCTCGATACGTATGAATATCAATTATCCCACCTTGGAATAATCGTCTGCAAATATCAAATGCTTCATTAGTTATTTCGATTGAGTTATTCCCAGCTCGCTTACCTCCCATAAGAACCTCAAGTCGTGATATATCATTAATGATATTACTAGGACATATATGAGAATCATGAT
Source organism: Potamilus streckersoni (assembly GCA_016746295.1). NCBI lineage: Eukaryota > Metazoa > Mollusca > Bivalvia > Unionida > Unionidae > Potamilus > Potamilus streckersoni. Next base: position 1,427,340 of record JAEAOA010002242.1, read on the forward strand.
GAGAACTTCCATAACCCTCTCCTGAAGAACTTTCTGGTTCGGAAACGTTTTGAATTTCTGGAGCTGCTTCGGAAACGTTTTGAATTTCTGGAGATTGTCGACCTTGACCTCGACCTTGACCTCGACCTCGACATCGACCTCGACCTTTTTCTTGTTCTTTTCGTTGTTGTTCTTCTTCTTTTCGTTGTTGTTTTCGTTGTTCTTTTCGTTGTTGTTCTTCTCTTCGTTGTTCTTTTCGTTATTCTTTTGGTTGTTGTTGTTGTAAATCAAACATATCAATTCCCAATTTAAAAGATTTGTACTCCAATGTATTCTTTTTTAAATTGCCGGGTTCATTTTTATTAATTGTAAATAACCAATCCACCCAGTCATCTCGTTTTATTGTGTTTTTTTATACTCGTCTTTTAAAAATTTCTGCCTTTTATAATAACTTTTTACGGCGAAGTCACCAAATAACTTATAGTCTTTAGGTTTCAGCAATGGAATTTGTTTGATTCTTTCTATAGCTTCATCAGTGAATTTCTCACTAAAAGGAACAATTTTTTAACGGGTTTATCATCAATATCAATATTACCCATTTGTTGTATTTCTCGCTGAGTTTGTAACTCACCTGAAAGCTGTTTTATTTCCTCCTTGGTTTTTTCAGTTTCTGTAGCAATCTTTCCCAGTACATCAATAATAGGTACTGCTCCCTCTAAAGGGATGTCGCCGTATATAGCACGTTCTGTTGCAAGTTTTACATCTTTAGTGGCTTTAGTTACAGGAGCAAAAAGCTGTTCACTCCCAATAGAAAAGTCAGTCTGCGCTTGCTGTCTAAGTTGTAGTTTATCTCGCACGTTATCTCGAATTGGTATAAACTTTTTCAGTAATGCTAACCTCCCACGGGCTAGTCTGGTAGTTAATGCTTCTGATGTCATTATTGAAAATACTAACGTTTTTTCAATTGTTGGTTTCAATGCTTGCATCAATCAAACGTCTTATAGATTTCACTTTCAAAGCAATCTCTGACCGAAATTGGTACTGTTCCCCGAGTTTCTTTCTAATTGCTTCAACTATACTAAATAGCCGAATGAATAAATTAATATCATTGTTATACAAAGAAACATTAACCGCTTTTTGGATTCTTTTTATCAGTGAATACATTTTAGGTAGGACATATCTTCCATGTTTCAATTGTATATTAATTTGTTCAAATTCATTCAAAAGTCTGTCTTCATTTAAAAATTCAGAAAGTACGATTCCTTGATTTCTTAAATTTGATATTTCTGTGATGATAGATGTAATATCTTGAAATTCCATTTATTGAATATTATTAATAATGTATTTTCTTATCTTTAAAATATTTTGATATACAAAAAAAACAAAAACATATACATTGCCTGTCTCTTCCTCATTCGAGTTCCGAGGCAAGAAAGGCATACATTAAAGACTTATACAATACCCTAACCCCCCAATCGAGTTCAAGGGCGGGTTATATGGGCATTAGACGTGAAATCCAAGTGATTTCTTTACAAACATTGAACATATAACATGAAGCCTCATTTGGAAACCTCTTTCGCGCCAAACGACGTCAAAGAGGCCCAGAGGGGGGACAGCACATTCTTGGAACTCATTGAGTAGCCCAAGGGGACAGTACATTACATATAGGATGATTATATATACAATGCGATTATATAGGATGATATATATACAATGCGATTATATAGGATGATATATATACAATGCGATTATATAGGATGATATTATATATACTAGGGACAGCACATTACATATAGGATGGTATATATATATATATATATATATATATATATATATATATATATATATATATATATATATATATATATATATATATATAAAATTCGATTATATAGGATGGTTATATATACAATGAGATGATAGGATGGTTATATATACAATGAGATGATAGGATGGTTATATATACAATGAGATGATAGGGACAGTACAGGACGATACAAACATGAAACGACGGGGCGGACTTACTACACCCAATCTACCAATCAAAAGCAACCCAAGAAATTAACCATGGTTGCAGTTGAAAAAATTCAACCACACCATGTCAATGGCGTGGGAGTTTTGATTGGCAAATTTGGGCTTCGCTTAAAGCCTCAAACTTTTACGGCTCATATTATATATAAGGTGATAATAAGACCAGTATCGATAAGCGAGTGTGTATTTATTTTCCTAGCATTTCATAGTGAAAATTGTGTAGTAATTTCAATGGAAGCTAAATATTTAAATAAAACATTTAAACAAGAAATACAACTGTTAAATAATAGCAATTTTTTTTATTAATTTCTATAATATTACGTTTATTTAATCGTAAAAATAATGGATTTACAGGACGAGATAACTCTGTCATGGGATCCCTGTCAATTCAGGACCTGCTATTTCTTGAATGGTTCGAGAATGATATTTTTCTGTGTCATTGATAATTTTATTACATGTAGCCACACTCAAAAACTAAATTACATGTAATGCGCTTTACTATTTTGACCTCACATACAATCTATTTTAATTTGTAATTACAAAGTAATTTCATTTTCATACAAAATCTAAACAGCTGTTAACGTGCGTAATTGGGATTTTTAAAAAATCTATTAATAGAACCATGACCTTTTATAATAACCGTAATAATAATTTGGATTCACGGCCATACATAACTCTGTCAAATTGTCTACCCTATATAGGTTTTTCCAACAAAACCCTAACTGCTGTTCTCAATACAGTCTTTAGAAACAAGAAACAATAACACAAAATCAAAATCCGTACATACCTGATACGTATATATACCGAGTTAACCATTAAATACGTACATGAGATCACACACATCATTAATTCAATCCAATTTCACATGTGTTTTCTACGTTTATCTCGCACGAATTACATATCTGGGAATCAATATCGAAAGTAGGATAGTCACGTGACGATCAGTAGTAATGAGGTGAAATACGGAAAAAAATAAAAAAATAAAAAATATATTTTATTAATAGTAATTATTGAGAGTCATTTCATGCGTATGAAAACTTTATTCTATGTCCATTTTTCTTTGAGATAGCTGCTTGATAAATCCCTTCAGTAACTTTTCGTATAGAGGAACTACATATTCTAAAATATTTTCCCGCAGCATTCATTGAATGAAAAACTCTTTCTTCATTCGTCGTTGTATCAAATGATTTAACTCCCTTGCGTCGTTTTGAGTATTCCTGTCTTTCCTCTTTTTGTATTCTCTCTTTGAGAAATGCATTGTAAATTGGAAATCGTGTTGTTTAAAGGATTAGAGTCAATATGATCAATAACATTACCATCTTTAATCAATCCATAAAATGCTTCATATACAATTCTGTGAACGTAATAATTCTTTCTTCCAGCAGCAAATTGCAAGTATCCTTGATTATTAACAAAACCAATTGGCTTTTTCAGTCTACAGTGTCTAACATCACCATCAGCAGATATTTCATAATTAACAAGTATTGGATGTGGTATGAATTCTTGCTCCATTTATATATAATAATACTATTTGTCTAATTCATCATTTGCTTTAATTATAAATCTATTAATGTAGTCTTGAGGGGTTTTTATGATTTTGTCTTTGACAGAGTCATGGTTAGGGTCAATGATAGCGTTTTTTATTCGTTTATCATAATAACGTTTCAATTCTCTAAACCGCTTACCCCCACATTTAATACATAATTGTGATTTTCCTCGCACACCCACCCCACAATTTATGCATGGGGACGGGCCTGTCGAATTATTTCTGACACTCTGTAAGTGATATCCACAGAATTCACCTCTACACGATTTATTACATGGGGTTACTGATCCAATCATAAGCCATTTGCAGTGATTCATTATATATAAACAAAATTTTCTATTTAAATACTTGTCTTATTTATATGAATGAAGAATTCAAGAGATTATCGGCAATCAAGCCTTGGAAAAATATTAAATTCAATCTTGATAGAACTCTCGAAGATGTACCAAAAGAGAGAATAACTAATAGAAGTCTGATTAGAAAAATACGAGATTGTGTTCATGAGTTTAAACAGGACGGTGCATCATACACCTGGTCAACATTTAAAATTGATGGTGTTATTGATGCTAGAATGAATGATGAAACAGTAGCTATGATACTATCACAACTTGGCAATATAAGGTATTTTCTCAGAGTGAAATTCATTATCAATTTAGAATCGAGCGATTGGGTTATAAGAGACAAGTTTGAGCCAATTCTCAAAGATAGGACAACAGTCATTGTTAGCCGTGATTCCAGACCAGGGCTGTTAACTGGAATTGATAAACCATACTATGAAAAAGCGTATACAGAAACAGCAATTGTTTATGGGATGTATCCCTTAAAAAAGAAACCTGACATTGGAAAACTAGCACCAATGGAACAGTCAACGTCAGTAGAAAAACCACTCAATTGTGTGGCACAAAGTGTCATAGAACACTTTACAAATGCACTCCGTGGGAATAAATTAACCGATCTAAGACGTAAAAAATAAGTCAATGGGAGCTAACAGTGAAAGAGAACGGAGCAACTATTTCCGATATAGCTAGATTGGAAAAGTCGTTGAGATTTCCGATAACCGTTTCAACGATAACCGGCGAAGTATTATACGAATCGAAATACAATAAAAACGGAGCTCCAATCAAAATTATTGATCATAACAAACACGCATGGACATCCGCAGTTACAATATTCCCGCGAGACAGAACAGTGAAATCTATCCCAGAAGAATTCACCAAGGATGGCATTCTCACTGAAGAAAGATTATTCGATGCTATTGCTAGTTTGTGTATAAACGACCCTGTATCAGTATGGCTACTTCATAGTTTTGAAGATGAAGAATGTCAATTCAATCAATTTGTGAGACCTAACGGTGAATTATATCGTACTGAAAGTCTACATAATAGGATGAAAAATCTAGCAATAAGTCTCAGTGAAAACGCTAGCGTTTTTAATGGAAAATCCGACGATTACGAACAGTTACTTGCAAATTGTTTTACAATTCCATCAGTTGCAGCTCATTTTGCAAGAAAGAAAAATAATTGGAAACCAACACGAAAAGAGTTTTTACAGGATGTTCAATCCAGCTGTTTGGAATATTATCATGGCGGTCTATGGAACGTTAAGTACAATCGTGAAAGTATGATATCAGTTGATATCGTTGCCTGTTATCCAGGAAGTTTTCTAGGATATGGATTCGCTGGTGAGTATTTTAAATGGTTTGGACATCCCACACATGAAATGACTCGCGTTGCTATTAATGGACCACTGCCTGATTTTGATTTGACCGGTTTTGCTCGCGTAGTATCATTTGAATTCGCTGAAGGACTTCATCCGTGTTGTTATGTTTGGATTGGTAGACACATGGCTGAAAGGATGTGGTTACCAATAGTGTTTTTGCGATATATGATTGATTGTAAAATGCTAGTTTCGTTGATTGTCAGCGAAGCGATTATCTCATATCAAAAACAAACCAATGTCTGGTTACCAGAACCAGAATGTCTTGATAGTATAATCGATAAGTCTAGAAAACATATTGATGCTGACGAGGAGTATATCATTGAATGGTCAAAAAAGATATTTAATCAACGAAATAGTGAAGCAAAGGATCTTGGCCGAAGAATAATCGGTAAATTTACACAAGGTGGAAAAAAATTCAACTTTAAAAGACAATCCTCACGATTGATTATAGATGATGCCGAATACGACTTCGTTATTAAAGATGCAGTAGAGAAAAATAGATACGCAAATTGTAAAACAGCCTTCTTGTCCAATAAAATAAAGTTAGGTAGAATTGTTACTTACAGTGATGGAGAAAGCTCTGCATATCTACATTTAAGGGCTTCTATGCTGGGTTATGCATCTATCAATTTATTTGCAATGATAAATAAATTTCCTAGTATAGCAGTTAGAGTTGCAATTGATTCAATGTATGTCGATAAAAAATATATCAAAGAGGTAACTAAATTTACTAATAGCGAAGAGACTTGGGGAACATGGCGAATTAAACGTGAAATACAATGCGATTATTCTGAATCAGCAGACCTTGAGATTAAAAGCAGTTACCTGAAAAACGATAATTCTATCAGTGAAAATTCCGAAGGATTTTCTATGTCTAAAGCACCACCGATATCAGATCCAATTTGTAGATATAAAACAGTTTATTTAAACGGTTGTGGTGGATCTGGAAAAACAACACATGCGATATAATTATATCGAGAGAGAACGTCCATGATTGTACTCACACCAACCCATAGACTAGCGAGAGAGATAAAACAACGCCAAAAATCCAAAGGATTTTCCGTTGAAGCTTGCACGTATCATAGTTATTTTCGATACAAGGGTGATGCTTGGACTCCTGAGCGAATGGGTGAAAAATTTATTCATGCGGTTATTATTTGGGATGAAGCATGTACTGTTTCAGAAGATGTATTAAAAATGTTTCTTGATTGGTTATTGCAAAATATTACAAAATTTTTTATTGTGCGGCGATCATGGTCAACAACCACCATTTGTTGGTAGTAGCCCACATAATTGGTTAAAAGGATTTGTTGATTATTACGAAGAAATTGATACTGACTATAGAGCACTCGATGAGCAGTTACGTGAGTTTAAAAAACTAATTAGATTACATCCCGATAGAATTCAATGTGAAATAGCGCGTGAAATAATTTCTGAAACGCCTATGAATGATTTTTGGGAAACATGGAGACCAAATGATTTTGTAGTAGCAAGTAGAAAGATAGTCAGAGACGCACTTCAGAAAAAGTTGTTTGAGCTACACAAGAAAAAATTCCCAACGTTTCTAGTACCGTTGTGTTATAGACCATTGGATACACGAAAGCAGAATATTGAAGTTGAAATTCCAGGCCAGACGGAGAAAGATTCTAGTGTTAAATGATATTGTGTTAGTTGATATCAATACTGTAGAAGATGCATTATGCGTTGATAAATCACCATGGACGCTTGGTTATGAAACAACAATACACTCGTCACAAAGATTGACCATCACGGATACAATTGTTTGGATAGTTGATAATCGCATTGAATGGTCAAATTTAGTCTATCTCGCAGTGTCCAGAGTACGAAGAATAAATCAACTACGAAGGATTGTTTTCGATGATGATTTTAATGCAAACGATGATAACACTGATATTAGCATCATTAATAAAAAAACTCTCTGGTTACAAACAGCAGGACAAAAAAAAGACAACGAGAATTTGATATTGATGCTGAAGTAATAATCGCATTAAAAGAATAACAGAATAATCACTGCGCCAGTTGCAATTGTATAATGCACTGGCAGTATTCGGATAAAGACCCTCGACAATTCACCGTAGACAGAAAAAAATAACAGTCTTGGTCATGTCAGAAACAATGTGATGTTGACCTGTCTTGAGTGTAATAGACGTAACGGAGCTAGTTAAGACCAAATGGCGGTAATTGGGTATCGTCCGGAATGACTTGTAGTTGTTTGCGTGTAAAACCACGCTGAGGTGCAGTTGAATCCAATCTGTAGATTGGAGGTCTACCAGTTGATCGCGTTATGGTTGAAATTTTATGCGTAGCAACACTCCATATAGGATCAGTAGCTCTTCTTTTACCACCTTCAAGTTCTCCTGGTTCGTATAAATATCTCACAGTAACATCACCGAGAAGTGGCTGAGTGCTAACCCGCTGTGCTTGTTCGGGTATATATTTTTTTAATTGCAATATTTGGTTTCATATTAATAGTTCGAGTAATCTCGTTATTTAACGCTGCAACTACACTCGGTAACCTTTGGACCCATTCACGAGATCGTTTTTCTTGGATGAATTCTTTTGCGTATTGATATCCAAATAACCGTTCTGCAAGAGTTCGATTAAATCGTTCTACAATTGCCTGATCACGATGTAACGCAGTATGTCCCCGTCGTATTGTAACATTATGAGTTTTCATTATTGATAGAACAGCACCTTGAAACTCTTTGCCAGGATCAACTTGTAATAGATTTGGCCATCTTAGAGGACCTCGTCTATAAATCCTTTCAAATGCAGAAGCGACTTCAGAAGCTGACTTTGTTTTCAATGGTTCTGCTTGTTTAAATCGACTCGCAATATCAACTACAGTTAGCGCGTATTTGTAACCATGGTCATGTGGTAAAAACAATAAATCAGCCTGATGAACTTCATTGGGTACGGTAACATCAAAATGAGAATAATTAATTTGTTTAGGCGGTGATAGATAAATTTGCCATATAGCTTGTTTGGATAACCAATCTTCCGCAGTGGACTTTTTCACTTTTGCAACGTTAGCGAGTTTACTAATTGCTGCTTTACCCCTCCAGTATCCTTTCGGAGAATAATAAATAGATTCCATACTATAAAAACACTGGTGTTTTTAATTACCAGCACCTAACACCAATTTGCCTTTCATAGCTGATTTGACCAACCATGAAGCCAATTTTTCTTTGAAGGATTTATCGGGAATAGCATTTAACGCATGAATTAATTTTACATCCGCGAGATGTCTTTGTTGCAAATTATTGCTTTTATATGCAACATCATGAGCATGACATGCCTTATCAATAGCATTTATCGGATACTCACCAGGGCGGGGCTGATTTTGATCATCAAGTCTGATATCTAATCTCGTTCCGGGACCACAGTAACTATATCCTGGAAGGTGTTTTTCTCCGGGGTATTTTGCCCATGGGGTTCCGGGGAGTTTTCCAAGTTTTGCGGCAATTTCACCTCCGAGTTGTTTTTTTTTTTAAAATCTAATTTTTTTTGTACCACATGTTACACACTTACCAGTAAGCGCTAGTCTATTGTTTTTAGTTGTAATGGTTGTCTGATCAGTTGTATCAGTACGCTGTTTACATTTAACACAATATAAATCCATTATTTATATATAGCGTTATGAATATAATTGATTTTTAGCGACTAAAAGAAGAGAACCGGTAAAACACCACGCAGCGCTTCCGAATTCTGTCCGTGCCATTATAATCGGACCATCTGGATCGGGTAAAACACAATTGCTGCTTAATTTGATAATGCGATTTATGAAGTGGGATAAATTATATTTAGTTGCCCCATCCGTAGATGATCAACGGTGCTATGAAGTGCTAAAAGATTATAATGAAAATGCATTAGAAATTAAAGGTGAAAGTGTAATTGACTTTATTACTGATATTAATGATGCACCATCAGTAGAAGATCTTGATGGAGACATAAAGAATCATGTAGTGTACGATGATGTAATGTTAGATAATCAAAAGAACCCTGCTAGAATATTTTCCCGAGGTAGGCATAAAAACACTGATGTGATATATGTCACTCAACGATACACTCAAATTCCAAAAGTGATTCGCGATAACTGCAATATTCTTGCTGTATTCAACGGCGTTGATACACATACGCTACGAAATATTTGGCAGACATGGTGTTCCGATATGGACTTCAATGGATTTAAAAATTACTTTAGTCATGCTCAGTCAGTCCCATATGGATTTATAACAATAAATTTACACGACCCTCGGTCACGATATCGTATTGGACTTGATCAAATATTTGGTTAAATAATTTGTATTAAGCAGCAGCAGGAGGAGGGCGAGATGACAACATATTTGTGACGTAGATGGCAGCAATTTTGAGGGTGGTTATGACAATGTATTTACGACAAAATCGCTAAGGCTCCATTTGTAAAATGGGGTCTTTATTTTTTTTGGGTTAAAATATGAGATTTTGTAGGAAGGCTCCATTTGGCATTCTGAGGCTTTAATCGATTTTGTCGCAAAATTTTGTAGGGCTCGCCCTCCCTGCTGCTACCCTAGAACATGGGGGAAGATAAGCTTCAGTTGACCCCCAACGGTTATTATAAATACTAATTTTAAGAGCTGGTTAGAATGAAATAGTGCTATGTCAGAGGGACAATTTTCCTGAAATGTGACCTAGGAACATACAATCTGAGCAAACGGTACTTATGGATATAGAATTAATAATATATGTTTCAACTGAAGGGAATCTTTATTAATGATTATCTTCATAAAAGATGCTTTTAGAACTACCAAGAAACATTTCTGACGACATCTTTAACTAAGTTTTAAAAAGCAAAGTTCAGCTACTGGAAACAAGTTCATCTTCTCTAGCAATGATGTCCTGCCCTAAAGAAAAGCAATTCCCATTCTGCTGGTTCGTTTTCGCAAACTAGTAAACTCATCGATCAAATGGAAACAAAATTAAATCTTAGAGAGGGGCAAACAATTTCATTTAAAATATTTATAAAGGAAACAGTCTCAAATCAGAAAATAGATTAGGTCATTTGCAATATTGTCACAAAATTCAGAAAATGTATAAATATAGCAATAAACAATTAGATGGAGATATATCACAATTGTGTAAACATGGTCCCCTTCTACAGTTGTCTTCAGTTACATTTTCTTTCAGTTGTATAATACATAAAGAGCCATGTCAAATCAGATACTCTTTCTTTATTGTCATTCAAAGATACCATACTCCTTTTATTACATCCCGCTTTCAAGAATTTTAAGAAACTTTTATGGAAACAGCGATGATCCAAATGTATAAAGTGTTATGTATCCATCTAAACCTAAATCTTTTATCTAAATGCCACATGAATCAGAAGAGCGATTTAAAAGCACGGCTAGACTTTTCTAATCAGAAGCACGACTAGACGTATGTGTGGGGACGTGAGTGGCTGAGTAGTCCAAGTGCTTACATTTACCGATCTATTTCATCTCACATGTCCGCGTGGGTTCGAGTCTTGGGCTCGGTTAATACAGGTATGTGAGAAAGCTTTTCAGCAGCTTTCCTTGGGTTGGTGTTTCTTAGCTGGTTCTTCTTGGGTTTTTTCTACACCAGCTAAAATGGCAGCCATATATAGCATATCATGCACTAACAAATGTCATTAAACCAATACAATACCAATGTGTGTTACTCTCATAGACAAAGTCTCTTTAACAGGGAATAACATCTGTACAAAGACAAACAAATAACAGCTCAAACCCATGCCAATAATGCATAACTGAAATTAGACTGGTTGCAAAAATCTACATATGGCGTGTTATAATAATAATAATAATAATAATAATAATAATAATAATAATAATAATAATAATAATTTCCATTAAATACACCAAAACATCCTGGGCGAGGTTTAATAATCAATATCCAATACAGACTTGGCTTTACTTCTATTTATGTGTGAGGATATAATGTTTGGTACACGTGTTCAGTCTAAATAGTGCTTATATAATAAGGTCTCACAACTAATTGTAATGTTTCTTCTCTATGATTTCTATGCATAAGCAAAAAGCCCAGCGTAGAGTCACTGAACATAACGTATCAATATAAGTGTATTTGTAAGCCGGTGGCATAAATTATTATTATTTGAACATTGTGGTTCAGTTAGTTACTTCTTAAATATGGCGAAAATAATACATTATCAAGTAATACGCAGTTTGCTTTCACATGATAATTTTGATTCCCCTTTTGGAAGCCCCAGTTATCAGGTTTCACGGTAAATTCAGCCAAATATGACTCAACTATTACAACCAGTAGCTATCAGTTCTCGTTGAATTCAAGCACGCGTACGGTGAACTATATCAAGGTATTTGCTGGTGTAAAACGTCTATAATACAACACATTATTTTTTTTTCACTTCACTGCTATGAAAAATAAAAAGCTTTCAAGCAAACTTTATATAAAAATATTGATATCTTTTTGGGTTGGTGCAAAAATGCCGAGAACGTTCGTGAAAGCCTCTGAACATCAAAACCAAATATAGTCTCCCGAATTTACTGGCATCAAAATCCACAAAGTTCATAATCACATGGAAGACTCACACAGAATACGTTATTTTAGTGGCACATTGACTAGGGTAATACTATGAAATACACATTTTTTTTGTATAAGAAATTTAATAAATAAGAACATAAAATGTGTAAAAGAAATATGTCTATATTTTTACCCCGGTCCGAAGATACATTAGTAGTATCCAGGGCCGTAGAGAGCCATCATAGGCCCTGGGACAAGTAAGACGCGGGCCTCTCAAAGTTCTTGTTTAACCATTTTTTTCCTTTATAAAATTAAAAATTCCTTCTCGGTCTGCGGCATCATATGGGCCAAACCCAGGTATATATCCCGGTTGCCCCTCCCCCTGTTCGGCCCTGGTCTGAATATGGTTTGGATTTTTTTGCAATGATATGCTGTTACACCTTTTGTGCCCATATCTTACAAAGAACACCACTTTGAACAACTAGGTAGCAATATATTATTATCGTGCTTTGCTTATATTGAGATTATATATAACTATATATTTAGATGACTTTTTAAAATTTCTGTTTAATCTCTCAGTACTTGTATGTACATGCGTGAGTCACACTATACAGGAGATCATTTAATATTTGGGTCTGAAGGATGTAGCCATGAATAAAAGAATCAAATTTATTGTTTTCGTGAAACCATGTATATACCTTGGAAATCGAATGACTTACAATGGAATACAAATGTTTACATTTAAATCTTATGTGTATAAAGGCTAAGGAAGTCTTCATTCTAACTATCAATGAACTCATAATTTCACTTATCCGTAGTGAATATATAATATGCTTTTTACCACAACAATACGGCATGTACATTTTCTATTGTCAGACAATGACCTCTACATTCAGAGCCTATGTCAGCCAGTGGATGTTTCATTTTTACTTGAAATTAACCTAAACCTTACAAGCATGCTTTGGACAAAGAAAAATACCGTTGATTTGTGTCCTTTTATATTTCTAAAGCATAATTATCCACATTTATCTGCTGTCACCATCTGATGAGAATTCAATGCATCATACCCCCACACAAATGCATCTGCATTCCTCATTGGTAACTACCATTATCCTCCTCTCACCTCAGTTTAGTCTAAGCTTGCCACTGCAACTCTACTGGTAGGGTGTCTGACTTGTCATCTAAAAAGTTCGATACCCACCCAGGTCAGCCTGGGTCGGTTGCCTCCGAGTATCTTTGGAAATAGAACTAATCTCTCATTTCCTCGGCATGGTATCACTAACAATGCACTGAACATGCCGTTTAAAACGAACACCCCCTCACACCTTGACAACAGAAGAGTATTCGGGGATATAAACCCGTGTTTTGAATTGAGGGTTGGATTGAGAGGTTCTATGTTTCATGAAAACTAGCAACAACAACAACAATACTTAAAATAACGGCGACCACTTATTTTACTACTAATACAAATATCATGAAAATCATTTGATTTTACTACTGGAACAAAGAGTATAAAACATGTCTACAGCTGTTATTAAGCATGAGTGAACAGAGGCTATCATTATGTATGCAGACACAGTATATTATCAGTTATATAGTCTCGTACGTATTATCTCCCATATTGACTTCTAATTAGGTTAATGGTATTCTAGAGCTAATAATTGATTGCTATTGTATAAAACATAAATGCTGCTATTTAATGTAAAGTGGATGCAAGAAAGTGATCACAAATGTCAGCTTCTTACACTGAGAACACATGTTCGTTTATTCACCTCTGCAGAACTAAACCAAAATAAATGGCGCCTGTCATTCCCACCACGCACAATGTTTTGGATCAATTAAAGAATACTTATTTGCTAGGTTACAAGAAAGGAATGATTTATGGAGAACACTTTTGGAGTCACGAGAATTTAAATGTAAGGACCGAACTAAAGTTGTATAAGATATGGGAGATCTGGCTCATTTTATCCGAAGCAGTGTTTTTGTCTCAATTTATCGTAGACAAACCTCTTTATGAAAATATAGGAGTTCTTGCTCACTTTATTATCACGCTGTGATAAGAGAGTGAATGAGCAATATTTCCACGAGTCTATACTACTGGGGGATTCTGGTTCACTCCATTTGTTGTCCGAAACTTTTTTTGTGGGGGGACGAGTTTCCTTTATTAGTAAGCTGCTTTGTAGTATATTGAAGATATCCGTTCCGTGTTATCATTGGAGTATAGAGAAGTTTGGTCTGAGTGAGAATAACTCTGATCCAGAGTGGAAATTAAGTGATAAGGCGTCTCTGGCATGGATGAGGAGTGCAACGAAGTTGATAACGTATGCAACAAAGGATTTGAGTTATGTGCTTGAGATGATTTATTATGAAGAGATTGAAGAGGTCGAGGATGGGAAGTTGGTGAAGCGTAGTCGCCGTCCACAGCATATAGTACAAAGTTATAATCAGCAATGTTGCATCTGGAATAAATTGAAGTGTTCTCATTTTACAGAACCTCAGCGAAATGGGTTTCATTACTGGTTGAATAAGGTGGCTCGAGTGCAGTTGGTGGATCGTGCGAAGTTTATTAAATTTGATTACGTGTTCAAGCGTATGTGTAAGAAGATAGGCCTTCACGAGCATGCGGAGAGGCGTGAGAGTGTTCTGGAAAGAGCTTGATGGACGAGTACTACAAAATTACTTTGGAGGTGTTATCATAGTCAGGGAAGTGGTAGGAACGCATGAATTGAGGTGTTCAGGATTCACGAGTGACTTTTTCCCTTCTGAGGAGACGACTTTTTCAACTCGAAAAGCATCTTGGTCTGTTTTTGTAATTCTGCTCGTAAAATGTTCCTTGGATGGATTCTCTTCAAGAGTCGTTGAGAGTGTATGTGACTGGAATGGTGTATTGGACTATATTTTCGAGGAAGACTTTTTCGGTTCGGTTGTGAGAATATCCTTTTTCTAATGTTTTTTTTGACAGCTGATTCTGACGCGATGCTATACTTTGAATTAGGATCTAAAAATAAGGCTTCTGAGACCTGTTGTTTAGGGGTTTGGAGAAGGCTTCTGCTGGAGTCATTTAAATGCTTCGATGAAAGGTATGATTGTAGTGGTCAACGAGGTCTTGAAGGAAATCTAAATATCGGTTAGCATTATTGCTTGTAAATCATTTTCACATGCTATTTTTAGAGTTCGGTTAAATCGTTCTACGAATGAGGCTTTTATAGCATTTCCTGTGTTGTATAAGGTGATGGTACATTTTTAAGCCAGTCTGAGACGGTTTTGTTTAAAAATTCGCTTCTTTGATCTGACCAGAGTTTATTAAGCTTTTGTGTTCCTGTGAATTTATTCAGCGCCTTTATTATTGAAGTTCATTTTTTGAGAGGAATGACTCAGGCATATTTGCAGAAGACATCTATGACCGTCATGATGAAATGGAAGCGATCTCTGTACGCGCTATAATCTCTAATATATACGAGATCTGCTGCTCATATGTCGTCTACAACTACAACAATAACCCTGCGTTGTGGAGAATACTTGTGGGCGGGTTAAGGCAGTTCTTCTCAGAATCCAATGCTATAATTATATCTAGTGCCAAATTATGCCTCTGACTAAAGCTCTGTCTACACGTTCTTTGAATTTTTTTAGGCTGGAGTTCTTTTATATTCCTCAGCAAGACTCGTTCGCATCACGCTTTCTCGTTGAGATGATTTCGATAATATATACCGTGGTGAACGGCAATGACATCGATACCATTGTTTGGTTCTTGACCTTGTAGAGGCTATTTGTCTTTATCCAGTTGTTGTTCTAAGTGATTCCACAGCCCTGTGTATTTATGTCCTGGAAACGCCCATCCCCTCGATATATGGAAAGATTTTATATGAGAGCGTGGAATCCATGCATTTACCTAAAATGTGTCGATGTCTACACCCTTTACACTGTCCAACGTACAAGTTTCTTTCTACGCAAAGGTCTTTGCAACTCGTGTTGAGCTCACAATGACTACAATGATGCATGTTTCATATAGATTCCTCTACATCTTAGTGGTGTCCTGTTATTGATGAAATGTTATTTTTTGGAACTACACATAGCACACCTAAACTTGATCACGAGACTTTGATTTTTTGGCAACCACCTCCATGCGGTCTATACTCTCTGTCTTGGCTTTACATTTGAGACACCACGAGTCCAAGGTACTATATACAATATAACATGCACTTAAGAGATTTAGTGTGTTTTCTACTGGAACTTTGTCTTGACGTCTGCCATGTATGTAATCGAAGTACTACCATTCACAGGTGCCACCATGAACGTTTTAAAATTGTAATGAGCTATAAGCTGCTCCTTCTCGTGCAGTGTGGAGATATCGCTTGACTTTCATTAGGAGGAGGTAAACCAAATTGATCAATATACTCCACATTGTCGGAACGAGGACCATTAACGACAGTGACCCATTGTCTATCGTAATAACTTTGGAGTTTAGGGATGCAGCTTTCCTCTGCCATGATGTGCACGGGAAGCTAATTTTTGGAAAAGAAGTCTCGAAAAGTGGAAGAGACTAAGAGATGTTCGAGATCAAAGTTGTTTTCGTGCCTACGCTAGCACGTTCCTTTACGCGAGTAGTACCTGGCAACTTGAGTCCGAGTAGTCCTGGTAGTAATGTACGATAAAAACAAGAAAGCAGAGGTAAAAAACATCATCGCTCTTTGGATAAATGAGACGTGGATAAGTTCAGTATGATAACTTTCCGACATATCATAAGTTTGGAAAGTTGCTTGACGCTTGGTAAGCATGATCCGATCAGAGCCTTGGAGTGCCGAGATTTTAAAACGGAGAGAGATGTTTTATGACTGGACGTACGACATGATAATGCTATATGATATGCTATTATTATTTTCGTGGCTTTCTTTTGACATGTCGATATCCAGTGGACAAGGTGACGATAACTCATCTTCGACACACAACGTTTCCTAGGGTTGCTTTTGGGGTAGCTATGGTTATGGCTTCCGTAACTGCACCAGTTTTAAAGGGCGCCAGGACGATAATGAATAGCTCGCGATTAACAGGTTTGATGATGGGAATGGTGGCGTTGTCAGTGGGCTCTCCGTCCTGCCGTCTTCATCGCTGAGATGTATTTTTCCTTGGCATGGTTGGACAACATAGTCTCTATACAAATTTTTTTATTTTTTCATTGAGGACGTACAGGATCATGAATCAGTTTGACTTGATCAGCGTGTAGCAGAGGTTATCAATCACTGCAGCTATCGTCCATCGGATTTCGAAGTCTACTGGAGAGTCTTTGTGGCGTTTGGTATGTTTGGAGACATGGAAGAGAAAGATAGGATACAATATAGCGAAATCGTCCAAAGAGGTTTGCGTGCCTGTATCGATATCTTGGTCCTTTTGCATAATCTCCCTGAACATGATTTACGCGCAATAATAATTTCAAGTAGCTTCGTTGAAGCTGCACTGGAGTTATTGTTAGAGGTATAGTCTGGAATTGATGCGGAGGTGAATGCGAGACAGACGTTTGAAAGATATGCTGTTTTCCTGTTTGACTATCGTTAGGCTGTGTGACGAGCTGAAAGACGATGATGACGTGTCTAGGAAACTCGCTGCCTGGATTATCAGCGACTCTCCACTAGGTGTTTTAAAGATTATGTAGATGCGATGATGATCGATGCACAGTTTCTTACTGAACCTGGCTAACTTCGTTTTCACTTCAAGCATAGACCTATTAGGGAAGCAAGTAAACATCTTCGCGATGGGTCTCTATTTTTCGATGAGTGCTCAGGTTGAGATTGGTGACGTTTATATTCTGATACCCCACGTACTCATACACATTGATGGTTTCATCTATGGGAGTATCGTGTTTGAGACGGAGATAATCAGGAGTGAATCTCAAAAACATGATGTGGCATAATATTTTTGAGTCATATGCGGATATAATAGCACCGAAGGATGAGCTATATGCGCTGTGTATACACCTTTATTTGCAAGTACTGCATAATTCCTTCAAATATATCGCTGACGACGATGGGGGATCTCTGTAGGGCTCGATTGGTTATTTGGACAGCTCTCGCACAAACACTGGACAGAGGAGTTGCTTTTGGGAATGTCATTAATGACTAGGCATGAGTTTATTAGCTAAAAGTTTTGTCCTACCGTGGGGTGGGTGTGGAGCGTTTGTCGAAAGAGCTCCTTGTATTGAAGAAAACATCGTGGATACAAATCCACCTACGATTTTACGTTGCTGTAACGTGAATTTTCATCGTTTTCTTACTTTATCATTCATCTGGTCAAGGAACACAAGAGCATATATGTGTGGATCCAATACAGAATCATGATTGTGTATAGCAGTGACGATTTTAGCCACATTGTAAACAGCGCCTGGTCATTTATCCATAGCCGCGTCGGAGATTATCAGGAGTTAAGATCGGCTTGAATCTTTACCGTAATCAATTCTATCTCGTTTCATACTTCCAAATTAACACCATTGCGTTAACGTAAGTACGTATTACTACAAAAGTCAGTCTTAGCCACTAAATCCTGTATCAACGTCAAGAAACAAACAATGATTACTGCCAATTTTCGGTTATCCTTTACGCGCTACATCCTGCAAAAATAGAATGCGGATCGCATCTCCAAGTATAAACTCTATTTTGAGACAATTAACACTTCAGGCATCACCTTTCTTACAACGGTCAAAGACGTTCGTAAACTTGAATCACTCAAATATGGACTCTCCATCAATATATTCGGACTCGATGACAGTAATGTAGGCAATACGCAGCTTGTAGTCTATCCTAAATTGATCTCCAAAACAGCCTTATACCGCAGGATCAGTTTACTGCAGTATGAAAGCCATTTCGTGTACATCAAAGACTTCTGCCAAATATGTCTATCTCGGCACACGCAGGAAACAAATCATGGACACTAACATATCTTGTCTGGATACTGTCAGGAATTACAGTGTGTAGATGACGAGTGATGAGATGTTAAAGATAGAGTATCATCACAAACAAATACACTCATGCGTTCTATACGCTTTTCAACTGCAAGGATAAGCTGGAAACCCTCTCCAGATCCTAGTCATTATTTCACTTAAGTCTACTACAAGCTCGTCCCGTGTTCAATTGGGTTTAAGGTATGCTGTTCCGTTGATGAATCCCTGTCATCAGATTATCGTCAGTATCGCGGTGAAGATTGCTTTGCATGATTCTTTCAACAACTCGCATCAGAGTTGACACGCATTCGAGGATTCGTAAAAATCTAGCACCGATCATTTCAGTCACCCCACAACAGCTGCGACAACACAAGCCAGTTTAGCAGTGACACATCTGCGAAGAGTAATCTAAACCCCATGATACTAAAGTGAAAGGCCACTTTCACATCACTGGTTACAATCGAGGAGTTGTTCACGATGTTGCACACTTACGCTTCAAGGACCCAGACCTCCTTCCAGTCACTACCATTAATCTGCGAGGATACCATGGGCACTTCATCGTCGTAGATCTCAAACATCCGCACATCAAACAAATTCTCGCTAAATTTGGAACTAACATTAAATGTAACCCCAACAATTTCGAAAAGTATATGTCGTTCATCGTTGGACATTTCCGATTCATCGACTCATTTTAGTTTATGTCCACATTGCACCAATTTGTTCGCATGTATGTGTACAGGGCAATCATGGTAGGTTATGTATGGTCATAAGGTGAGAGATCTCATTACTCTAAACATTGCATAAAAAAGATGTAAAATGTGCTAACACCATTTAGGACTAACGAGATCGCTAGATACAAATATAATAATGAGCATTATCACCGCTCACAAATTGTGAAAGATTCATAATGATCAAGATTAAGTTAATATTGTATTTACAAAAATATTTAAACACTTTAAAATTTAAACTATATATCATTTAGTATTTGTATTATTTTAAATAGTACTTTCCTACAAATCTAAATTTTGCCATTGTTATTTTTCCTGGTTGTATTGTCTTCCTAAATTCGGTATAATTTAATTATTGTTGTATATATATATATATATATATATATATATATATATATATATATATATATATATATATATATATATATATATATATATATATATATATATATATATATATATATATATATATATATATATTGCATTAATTCAGAAATGTTAGAATTCTGTTTTGATTCAGCCATATTTAAAATTATCAAGATTTATATTACAGTCACTACAAAAGTTTAGTACTACTTTTATTCTAGGCCGATACTTTATACTATCTGCGAGCTTTTCGGTCACCTCCAGTATCCATGACAGTTTCAAACATTTTGTGTTAATTATAGTCTCATTATAAATTTTAAAATATCTGGATTATTTATCCGCATCGCTACGTTCACGTTCATCATAATTATTTGCATCTTCGGTTCACTTTTTGATCTCATAATCTGATGGATTGCTTTCCATTTCCAAAAGAAATTTCTGATTTTACACAACTTCCTGGGTGACGTCTCTAATCATTTTTAGTTACTCATTTAGACATTTTCAGCGTTATTGTAGCTTCCCCTACCAGCTGGTGATTTTGCTTTCTGGGGCCTTATTTTTAAATACACCTAAAATCACGTTTTGAGGTTTGAACAAGTGGTTGCACACTCAGCATATCGTCTGTACTTTGAGTACCACTAACGCACATACAGATGAAATATATAAATATATGGATAACACAATTTCTTGCATTGTTTGGATAGAGGGAAGGAATTGGTTGCATTCAATACTTTTTAAACAGTTAATGTCACTTCAATATATTAATACAGTAAAGAAAATACAGACACACACACACATATATATATTATATATATATATATATATATATATATATATATATATATATATATATATATATATATATATATATATATATATCCATCCATCCATCCATCCATCCATCCATCCATCCATCCATCCATCCATACATACATAAAAATACGAATAAGCACACATCACCAGAAATGATTATTACAAAGTCGATGGTTTATGAATTCGTATGTAACAGGCACACTTACATGCAGACCTTGTAAAACGTAGACACGAACTCTGGTCCGCGGGTATACTGCACCCATTGCCTTGCCTTCGAGTGTGTTTGCAACAAACTAGTCAATATATCACCGACTTTGTAGTGTCATGTTTAGAAATGTGTGCCTACTATGCAGAGTACGTATTAAAATAAGTACCTAATCCGTATAATAGTAATATGTGAATTAATATTAATCTAGATTGCTTGGTGTATATCTGTTATTTTTTAAATCTCTCTCTCTCTCTCTTCTCTCTCTCTCTCTTCTCTCTTCTCTCTCTCTCTCTCTCTCTCTCTCTCTCTCTCTCTCTCTCTCTCTCTCTCTCTCCTTTACTATTCGATTAACTTGTCTTAATCTAACAATATCGGAAATGTTACATTAAATGATTCCTTTATGCAAAATAGAGCTTTTAAATACTTAAATTTTTTCTAATTATGTGATTGGTTTTAAGGCATATACATAGATGTATATTTGTTAATAAGATCTTAGTGACGATTTTGTGTCACCTCTTACGTGATATCAATATCAATAGTTGTTAAAATGATTGAAGTCTTAAATTACCTTAGGAAACGCTTTCAGAATTTGGACTATGTTCATGTGTTGGATTAGGACACGTTGGGTTATTTAAATTTTGTCCTTGCATAAGTTATGGATAACCTGTGGAATTCGTAAAAAGTCATAAATATACGTAAAAGACAGTCTGCTCAACATATTTAGGTTTATTAAAAATTGTGTAGATACAATATTATAAAATAATCTTTATTGAATCTTTGTTCAGGTCATAAGGTGTAGTCACAATACAAGGTTCAAAACCTAGAAAGGTAGCTAAACCATTGAATATATTACAACATGAACATGTAAATATGTGCAATTTTAAAGATGAATTAAACTTGTGAAGGAGACTTGGAACATGCTGTTCATTTGTTATATCATATTTTATGCAAATTTCTGTCCGTCTTAAACTAGATATTTAAACTTTGAGATTAGAGTTTATTATTTCAAAACAAATACGAATATTCATATTTTAGGATTATATGTGTTTGAAATCAGTCTGGAGATGAAACAGATGCTCATTTAATAATTGGAGTTATGTAGGTTTCATCTGTTGTAAGCACGTCAGTATCACGACATATTGAAATCGGACAGGCATAATCACATATTGGGATTATATAAGTTTGATCTCTTCCAGGTACGTTTGTTGCCTCATTCTCACAAAATTCAACAGGACAAACAGGGTCATTTATTAGGGTTATATAGTTCTCATCTGTTATATGCACGTCGGCTGTCTCAACATGACAAATAGCTATAGAAGGAACATAATCGTAGTGCCCATGCTTTGTACTGCTTTCGGTTGCATGGGCATTTCTCTCCATTACACTGCCTGTGGCATAATCGTAGAATGAAAAAGCAGTCTGAAAGAGAGAATCAAAACGAATATATCTAAAGGATTTATTACTTTGAACTACATAAGAAACGAAAAAAAAAAAATCATTGACTAGAAAATGTTTTCTTGCGTCTGGGTTTACATATAAAATAAAATAGATTTTACCAAACATAGAAGTGTGTGTATGTGTTTGTGTATGTGTGTGTGATTCGGATGTTTAATGTAGCATTAAAACAAATTTCTGTCATATAGCTACGATATCCGTTGCAGTTTATGATGATGTTTAGCATCAAGCCACATACATGATGCTCCACCCAGTCACATTATCCTGACACCAGGAAAACTAGTTCCAACATTAACCTCCTAATTCTGAGCGCCTAGCGAGGCAGCTGTTAAACTGTTTCTAAGACATTGGTATGACTCGGCCGGGGTTCGAACCTTCGACCACCCGCATCTTAGGCTGGAGCTCTAACCGCTAGGAGACGAGATCAACCCAAACACGATAGAGATACTCAAGCAAAATTTGGGTAATGAATGTTGAGTGGTACATGAACTAAACTAAAATAAACTGTTTATTCCGTGACTGTTAGGATAGTAATTGACTAATATACGATCGATAATGTGCAAATTACACTTCAATTTTCAATATCAAAAATAGCTACTATAATGTTAAATAAATGATTATTACTGTCTGTCTCTAAAGGAATTACATTGCTTTGAGACAGATTAAGTCAACGCTTACCAGATGGTCTTTTGAGCAGCATTATATTCCAGTTTTTGTTTCTACTTTTCGAAACTGTCATTTACATCTACGTGTTACGTCCGTCAGGGAATGAAGTTTTGTTTCTCAAAATTGATGATCGACAGATGAATGAGTCAGCATCCTTGTTTGGACGTGTGTGTGTGAGTGTGTGTGTCTATATATATATATATATATATATATATATATATATATATATATATATATATATATATATATATATATAAACACAGATCTAGACGTAAATGATCACAAGAAGTATATAACCACATGCCTAAACAATACAAATAACTTGAAACAACCAAAATATTAGAATCCAAGCGACTTACCACTGAATGGTTTACAAGTGAATCTACAAATTAGTTAGCGAAAGTTAAGTGACATGACCGTTATTGGTACGTGTGACACGTTATTGTGATGAAAGCTGTGTACAGCGTTGCATTACATTCATTGGCACCTTTTCGTCTTCATGTTTCACGAATTAAATAGTGTAATTTTTCAAATACAATGGCTTCCTGTATCTATAGTATACGATTTAAACTGACTATACTAGATTACTCGACATCTATAATTATGAAATCGTTCTTAATACACTTTAGAGGCACTTGACTTTGATTAAGTTCTAGTGTCCTATAAAAGTCTATCAATATGATAAACAAAGTAAAATAAAGAAAAGTATTCAAAAGATGTTTAATGAAGGAACTGTTTAAAGAACCAACAATAATGTTTGAGTCAACCAAATGCTATTTGGGACTTAACACTCCTAATTTGAATTCAATTGACAATAAAACAATATCAAATCTTTCAACCAATGAAATTATATATATTATATATAATTATATATATAATTAGTTGAAGGAGTGTTACAGTCGAAAATTTTAAGTAATAGAAACGAATACCCAAAAGAAGAGTGGATCACATAAGTTAACTAGCAAATATTTGAATAATATTGTACACCCGTAAGGGCTGGAATGGAAAGGGGAGAACGAACATCGTTCCTTTAATATTTTACCTGATCAATAATTCTGCACATACCTTCTTGTAAGATGGTTCAGCATTTTGTTTTCGTCATTTATATAGGTCCTGTGACTGTCTATCTTCATTATCAATTTTACTTTCCTTATTTATAGTTGTCAACAGTTTCATCACTCTGTTTCTCTTAGCAGACACCCCTATACTGTCTGGCCTTCTGTAGTGAGAATCTGCATTAATTTGAAGAAAAGATGATATATTATATTTTATGAATTTAATATATATTTTTGACGTTTCCTATACATTTATTCTTCTTCCAAATAAAATGTGAATAATTAGTACATGATATTTAAACTCAATTAGCAATTGCTGGGCCCTGGTTGGCCGAGTGGTCTAAAGGGCTCGTCTTCACTAATCAGTGCCATCTCACTTTTGTCCGCGTGGGTTCCAGTCTGGAGCTGGGTCAATGATGATATGTCAGAAAGATTGCTATTAGCTTTCCGTGGGTTTGTTGGATCTGACTGGGATTTTCCTTTATTCTTCGTTAACTAGATATACTGGCTGCTATTTATTGCCTATGATATGTTGAAAATGATGTTTAACCCACACCAGAACAAAGCGACAACAACATCGATTGATTTTCATTCAGAGGCTCCAAAACAAAGATTAACGATAGATAATGTTATATATTAAAAGCATGTACAAATATATATAACAATCATTGTCCATTACTTGAAGCTAGACTAATATAATTCAGCATCTACTTGTCCCTATTGCAAATGAACAAAAAGCAATAAAGATACAAGTAAGCAAAGAAATGAACAGAATATAAGCATACCATTGACATATTTTCTTTGACGATTTTAAATTTAGATCTTCAATTTTCCATAGTATTCAGTCATAACGTTACGTTTATAGCTCAAGTAAATCTTGTTCATTTCTGATTTTGAATGATAGTCAAAGTGTATTCTAAATTAACGTAGTAGACTTTTGTACACATATTTTGACTTAATCTGCTACTGTAGTGTATAGAATGAAATATCAGAAAATGCATTTAGTTGGTATGTTTCCTTATGGGTAGGCATCCTTTGTTCTATAAAGTTATATAAAATAATAGGCAGTTTGTATTCGGGATGATAATAACGTTCAAGAGCATACATGAATTTTGGATACTGTAAATGACAGTTTATTTTATTGTTGTCAGAATTATACATTTTAAGATTGATTCGATTCTTAGTAGTTAAGGAAAGTATTTATTTAAAACTTTTTACAAAAGATGATATTTTCTGGTCATTTAATATAACGAAATAATTTTGCTATCTGGAAATATTTTTTTTTATCTATAAAGTAAACGAAAAGAAGTTTAAGCATCATTACTTCTGACGCGTACTTGACGATTCTACGACATTATGCTGTTTTGCATAATACAGCAAAATATAATACCTCGTTCTCTTGCTAAACTTTTACGCCAGTGCATGGCAAATATGAAACATCCAACAATGATGAGGAAGACAAAAACAATGACTGTTCCTATCCAGTATTGTTTGAATCGGAGACCTGAAGGATAAAATAAATGGCGCTGTTTGATGTTTATGTAAATGGTCATAGAAACAGTTGAAACAATGGTACATTGTAAAACAATATCTGAATCATTATACTAAAACAAATGTTTTTTGTTCAAATAAAATATAATAGCTATTATGTGTTTTGTTTCCTCTTGATATTATCTGTAAAATGATAAGAAAATGTCATAATTTTCATCCACTAATAATTGCACATCAATAATGAAATATAAAAGAACTAATATATATATATATATATATATATATATATATATATATATATATATATATATATATATATATATATATATATAGTCCTAGTGTATACAAAATTTACATAATAGACTTTTGTAAACATATTTTGTCTTAATCTGCTACTGCAGTGTATAAAATGAAATATCAGAAAATGCATTTAGTTGGTATGTTTCCTTATGGGTAGGCATGTTTGATCTATAAAGTTATAAAAAATAATAGGCATTTTGGATTCAGAAGGATAATAACGTTCAATAAATATATAAAATTATATAAATATTATGTATATATATATATATATATATATATATATATATATATATATATATATATATATATATATATATATAATTTCTTTTATATTTCATCATAGATGTCTAACTATTTAAAAATATTATTGTAATTGTAATGCATTTTCATATATTTCAAAATGATCAAGTGTCCATAACCTCTCTCTCTGCATATATATATATATATATATATATATATATATATATATATATATATATATATATATATATATATATATATATATAGAGAGAGAGAGAGAGAGAGAGAGAGAGAGAGAGAGAGAGAGAGTTTGGAATATATATCGATATATTATGCAAGACATTCATCCAAGGAAATCATTCTTGGTTTATATTTTCATGGTGTTGATATTTGTTTTTACCCTGCTTATTTTCACGCATATCTTTCAATTTGTTCGATTTTTCCCAGCACAACAATGATGATAATGTTTATCTTTCTAGTAGTAATTATGCAGTTTCAATATATTTAATGCAATTAATGTAGCAATGCAAGTAAAGATAGTTCAAGCAAAACGAGTCGTAAGTAATAGTTGAACATTAATCTTTGTTTTCTTTGTTTTGTAAGAAACAATTATGAGTATTGAATTTTTCCTATCATGATACTTCATGATACTTGAAATATAAAAGATGCAGTTACAGTTTTTATAGCAGACAAAGCCATACAATGTATTAATTAATGTAAATATTCTACCAGTGTTGTGTCTAGGAATGGGTTGATATCAAATTTTTCATTTTCATATGAAGCAGTTTTGAAAGCACTATCGAACAAAACATCACACTTATCTACCTACAATCAATAGCTTAGAAAGATATATTGTTATAATTCTAATTTTTATGAATGAAACGGATTTTCTGCAATATGATTGAAATATAAACTGTCACGTGTTACTGATATGTAATTTTTTACACATCGATAAATTCTGGGACTACTTTAGGTATATAATATAAATATCAATAAACATTGCAGACACATCATTGTAAAACGATGGTTTCATCTTTTAAATGTTTAATTCAGCAAATAAATATAATTAATACCCTTTTATACATTTTCCAATATTGTTTGATTGAAATGTATAATTTTCTACATAATTCAGCGTTTGTCATCTACATACTCGAGAAAAAATGGCCGACTACAGTTATTTTTCACCTCAATTTTCTTCGGAATTTTTTGAATGATTAAATGTTAAAAGAAATAATAGCAGCGATTGAAGCTGATGGAGATGGATTTGATGATATTGCATTGGATGGTACAAGTACTGAAAATGAAACAGAACAATAGAGATTGAATAATTCGTCACCGGGCACCCCATGACCTCTGTTTCCCTAGTCATACACAACAATAATAATAATAATAATAATAATAATAATAATAATAATAATAATAATAATAATAATAATAATAATAATAATAATAATAATAATAATAATAATAATAATACTACTACTACTACTACTACTACTACTACTAATAATAATAATAATAATAATAATAATACTAATACTAATACTAATACTACTAATAATAATAATAATAATAATAATACTAATACTACTACTACTACTACTACTACTACTACTACTACTACTACTAATAATAATAATAATAATATTAATAATAATAATAATAATAATAATAATAATATCGTGAGAACTGCGACAGTCAAATTTTAGACCCTTGAGGGATCCAAGATTCAATAAATCATCTGAGGAGGACTTAAAATCTATTGAAATAAATCAATACTCTGAGGCTACTAAACGAAACACAAAATGGAGCATTGACATTTTCAATGGTAAATCTTTTTATTTTATTTTGTTTTAAATTTTGTTTACTTATTTTCAAAAGTGTGTGTGGTGCTGGTGGAATAGTGTGAATATGAGCAATTACAAAAATCTTTTCAAAACATATTTATGAGACCATTATTAAAAGACTGAATACAATTTGCATTTGGTAAAACGATAAGAAAAAGATAACCAGATTATTCACATGAAATATCTTTGATGGATTATTCTTGAACATATATATTAACATGATCATTATCTTAAAAAATTTTACTTAACACCATTAAAAATATATATTATAATCCATAATGTGATTGTTTTGCTACATTAAATTATTTTGGAGTGTACTCATCCATTTCAATGAAAAAGAAATTACATAACGTTTTGCATTACACGTATTCTTCTCAAGAAATAAATTGGAAAGACTTTAAATGTAGAAGGATATAATTACTCATGTCACCATATTACATACTTAAATCCCGACCATAAGTGTACAACATATGTACAAATTACAGGATATGTTGTATTTAGGCCTATGTGTATTTCAAAATGATCTTGCCAAGTGTAAGAATTGTATTGCTTACAATGTTTTTTTTATATTTAGCTGCAGCTTGGTGTATTGAAATTATTGGATACAAACTTGACCTCAACACAGACAGACCACACGAGTTGAGTGACTACTTAAGATGCTTGTATGCTGAGGCCATAACAAAATTTATCATGAAGGGCCACAAGAATGCCAGCTGAATCGGAACAAGAATATCACAAGAATTCCTTGAAAAATGTTTGTGCAGCCATAAACAGATACTTGAAGAAATGGAAACCATATTGACGTTGTTAATGTCAAAGAATTCAAAAATGCTAATTCAATGTTGAATGAAAAACTGAAATTAAACTTAAAATCAGGTATTTCAAGGCCAACCCAGCACATTCAAGTAATTTCACTGGAAAAATTAGGAAAATTAATGCTTATCTTCAAACATTTGACTCTGTTGCACTTAAATTAAAACTATGGTATCTGCTGATTCATTTTGTGACCAGAGATGTAGAATTTCACAATCGATTGACAACCAACGTCCTTAAAATTTGAAAATGATGAATCTCTCATGGAGTACATTGCTCTTAATCATGAAACACTTAAAAACAAACATCTACCAAGGTGGTGTTGATGAGAAGCTTGAAGTAACATCAGAAAAAAGAATGTATGCAACTGGCACAAACACTTGACCAGTGAAATTTTTAAAACGTTTTCTTCAGAAATGTGACAAAGCAGCAAATGCCTTTGTTACGCAATACAGTAATGAATCTCTAAGATCTATTGAATTTGCTGATAAATGGTATACTTGTGAACCGGTCAAACCAAACAAATTCTCATTCATGTCAGACATATGCAAGAATACAGGAGGGCAACGTTATACTGGTCACTCACTCCATTCAACAGCAATTCAATCTATGAGTGAGGCTGGGTATGAAACCAAAACTATTTTGTTTATGACAGACCACAATCGTGAGGAGTCTCTAAAATCATACGTTCGAAGACATAGCACTGAACAAAAACAAATAATTAGGTCAGTTTTGGAAAATATGGCTAATGATGGTCAAGCTCTGTCCGTATTAGACCCTAGCACCAACCTCTCTTTCACTTCAGATCAAAGTCAGCAACCATTGATAAAGTCTCTAATCCAAAGTACGAACACTCGAATTGCACAGTCCTTCCAGAACTCCAATACTCAACTATGCAACCAAACAAAACATATGGCTGGTTTTGTTAGCAACTCTACATTTAACAACTGCACATTTATTTTCACCTTAGATAGCTAAAAGAGCCTTGTTAATTATTACCACTCTTAAAAATGACATAAAGTGTAATTCCTGTATAATATGTATTTAATTATTAGCGTTATTTTGGTAAGGGATAGCATCATCATGTTCATATTTCCATGTTGTTCATTAATAAAATCCATAATGATTTCTGGTCTGCTTGGAAATTTCATTTAGCGCACTTGTCCTATCCCTATCAGCTTGATATTTTGTAAGATGTTTGACATCTGATGTTGAAGAAAAGACTGATTAAGATTAAACAAAAATGTTGTCAATTTGTTTTAGACAAAATGTGCTGACACTAAGGGTGGCCATTGTCTAAGACGTAGAGTATGAAGTTTATGAATAAAAACAACTGCGACAGTAGTCACATTTCATATCACAAAATAGATCGCCGAACGGATCTAGTTAAGTATTAACGCTGTTGAGAATGACATATAATGTTTTTTCCTGTAAACAATTTATTTCAACTTTTAACTTCATTTTAGTAATGGATAACATCATCTTGTTCATATTTCTATGTTAAACATTAAAATCCATAATGATTTTAGGTTTGATTGGAAATGTAATTTAGCACACGTGTTCAATCCATTATCAGATGTTATTACGTAAAGTCATGGTCATCTGAGGTTGCCGATGGGTCTGACTAAAACTGAACAATAATGTTATCTAAAAACTTGTAATTTATGGAAGGCATTTCAGAATCAACAGAGGGTTCAAACACTGGTTGTGTTATACCAGAGACTTTAAAAATAGTACTAACAGCTGCCTAGTTTGATGCTTAGCATTAAAAGGTTAGTATTAGGACTGGTCGGACTGGTGTCAGGATAATGTGACTGGGTGGGACATTATGCCGCATGTTTGCAGCATGATGCCCAGTGCAAAACATCACTATAGACTATCACACTGCACACATCGTAGAGATATAACTGAAAATTTGTTAAAGCTACGTTAAAAATCTAAATCGCACGTGCATACACACACGCACACGCGCGCGCGAATAGAGAACATACATTTTATGCATATCTTTTTATAACTATGACAAGCTGGTAAAATTACCTTGCACATAATGTAAAACAATGGGTTAAGATTTCACTATTACGCCTGTGTTGTGATTCGTTGCAAAGCAACTGTAAACTTCAGCCATTCTTGAATCGAAACTGTTGATTAAAAGTTCCTCATTCTTACTGCTGATATAACCATACCACAGAAAAGTACAAGTCGGCTTGCATTTGGCCGAGCACGTAATCTTAAATGTGTCATATACCCTTAGGTAAAAGTCAGTGTGGTTCAGGTTCAATGTCACACTATCGGGTCTATCTATATGTTAGAAGAGAATATATTCGTAACGTTCATATTGGGAAGCAGAATCCTTTACATGTTTATTATAACGGAAGGATATTAGTGTTTGATGAGCTTGGAAAGCGTATTGATTGCGGTATATGAACGACCCAACCTCAAACGAGGTGGATGGAAAAGAAAGGAACAGAGACAATGATTCAAAATCCTAAAATGTGTAAGAGGAATTTGACGAAGAGAGAGAGAGAGAGAGAGAGAGAGAGAGAGAGAGAGAGAGAGAGAGAGAGAGAGAGAGAGAGAGAGAGAGAGAGAGAGAGAGCGAGAGAGCGAGAGAGAGAGAGAGAGAGAGATTGTCTATCTCTAGGTCTGTATTTGTATTTGTCGGTTTTGTTGTATGGTATATGGGAAATGACCTTGTATATGAAAATGGTATATGGGAAATGGTATATGACCTTGCCCTTTCATTCATCTATGTTATTAAAACTGTACTGTATATATGATGTATATATGGATGAAATAACACATAACTGAAAAGTATTAAGTCTACTTACAATATGGGTCTGGTACATAAGTATCACTTTCTATACAGCAGTTCATACCAGAGCATACAATGCATGAAAAAAGGGTAAATGTGTCTACCAGAGTTTCTTTTTGATATATCAAATGAAATGATTCTGTCCAGATCCGTTCCGTAGAATTTAAATATGTCCCGTTCAATTTTCAATAGTAGATCGGATCTTCCAATTCACCGTCAATAGTGCATGTTATTTGTGACGGTTGATGAATGATTGACATTCTGTCTTCCTTAATTTGCGGCTTGTCTGCAAGTTAATATTAAATTAAAATAGAATAAAATGTTTATCGAAAATTTAATTCATTTATCTGTAGAACATAAATAATTTCCAAACGAAGATAATTTAAACGTATACATTCATAACCATATGTTCACCAGCATATTATTAATTAAATTTTCTTAAAAAAGAAACAAAACCTTATATATTTCATTTTCTTGTAAATCTTTGTGTCTTTATGAAAGTTTCTGTTGACAAAACTCAATTATAACTGATATCTTCATGACTTACATTTGATAGAAACACCATGCTGCTAAAACTAGGTCAAACATTAAAATATATATTATCTACAAAAACTTTTGTCTAAGTCTGTCTGTGTACCAAAATGTTTACATACAAGGAGCGATTGGCGATAATAGTAAAATTGAAACTTCCGTTTCTTATGAGGATTGTTTTGCACAACCTAAATGTATTGACCCTCTCAGTATGTAATATATCTAAAGAATGCGTGATCGTAAGCTTCAATTTAAATTGGGAAACTCACGAAAATCCGGTTTCACTGGCATAATATTATAAAAGGGAGGTATACATTTTTAAAGACAGAGGGCCTGAGAATTTTTTTTAAATATACAAAACATATTAGATTATAAAATTCAGTATGCGATCGTGGAGTTTTAGCATCAAATAAATATAAAATTATGTAGAAGTGACAGAAATAATTATTTTTTTAAAATTTATATTTATGACATATTATCTAAACTATCTGAAACAAAAACTGTCTGAACTATGATTTTGTTAGTGACTTGTGACGTAATGGACTGGGAATTGTGAAGTATGGAAGGCATCCACTATTCACATATTTATCAAATTGACTAATAGACGTGAGACTCTGCCTCATGCGTGCTGTTTCGAACGAAATTAGATTGGTACATTAGCTTGTTAATTGACGTTTGAGAGGATGTTGCTAATAAAGAAAGGATAGATACACTTTGTAATAACCTACCTATAACTGTTAGCTCTGTCGTAACATTTATTTCATTTCTTGGCCCATACTTTAATTGACCCGTGTATTTTCCAGTGCTGGCTTGGGTTACGTTGAAAAAAGCCATAACGAAACGCCATTCCTTAATACTAGTATTCCGTACTTCACAATACATTGAAGAGTCTATCTCATATTTGCATTTCATAGCTTTCTTCTCCGCAACTTTGTGTCCATTTGCGTTGATAACATTTATTGAATGAGCGACTGCGTCCAAATATGTAGTTCCTATTTTCCATTCCAATGTTGCATTACATCCAGAGATGGCTACAACTTCATTTTCTACAGAAAACATGACATGCAGTATATTATTACAAATACCATGAAGAGTGATGTAAAGCTTCCATATGTAAGATTTAAACAGACTGACACAGAATTTGGAACTAGGAAATAACAAAGTTTGAAAATATTTAAAATTTAAATATTGTCTACAAAAAATAAATTGTTCATAATACTTACCAATACCTTTAGCTTTCCTCATTATGAAGTCTATGCTTAACCATATTATAACGATACTCATGCCAACCATTTTCATAGATAAATGAAAGAAAACATGACATGCAGTATATTATTACAAATACCATGAAGAGTGATGTAAAGCTTCCATATGTAAGATTTAAACAGACTGACACAGAATTTGGAACTAGGAAATAACAAAGTTTGAAAATATTTAAAATTTAAATATTGTCTACAAAAAATAAATTGTTCATAATACTTACCAATACCTTTAGCTTTCCTCATTATGAAGTCTATGCTTAACCATATTATAACGATACTCATGCCAACCATTTTCATAGATAAATGAAAGAAATCATATGTTGTCATTAATGCCTTTTGTAGCGTGAAATGTCGGTGATGTGTGTGTGAATAGTTGTACATGACTTGATATGGCGAAAACACGTTACACTTCCGACCATTATTATAAATGAATCAGAAACAAGATTGTATCTGTATTCGATGTGTCATTATGATAATATATTGTACAGAAGTCTGATACAGAATACAATTAGTGAATAAAATACACAATCGTTATTGTATGAAACCTGGCTTGGAAAGATAAAATCTCTCTCTTGACGCAGTTGGCAACGAGAATAATGTAAAGCCTATGATACAAGTGCAGCTGACATCTCTTAAGGTCATGCTGATTTTACCATTGCCCACAATAGTTTACTACTGCTCACTTCGACATGCTCGCGCTTTTAGCTTGTACCAAAGATACACAAATGTGCCGAAGCGAATGTCGCCTTTTCTTTCTCTTTCACGATCTGAATGTAATAAATACTTATTCAATTATTCAATTTGTTTGAAACTGATTTTGTTATAGGTACTCACGAATAAACGAACACTATGTTGGAGATAGTGGTATCGGGAATATCGGTGAGATAATTTCAGGCGTTGACAAGGTAATTGATAAGAGTGACGAGAGCTCTGGATGGAATGGCATAGAAGAACAGACACGTCACACAAACTAATGAATAAAAGTATTCTGCAAGGTTGAACAAATTACCTACAGTCAGTCACACGGGAGACCAGGACTATATAATTAGTTTAATGTAATTCATACAAAAACAAGTATTGTATCCCAGCTTATTTCATAAGCTAATGTTATCAGGGCTAGTGAAAAATTGCATTTTTATGCTGTATGTTTTATTACACTTGTCTTTCGTTTGCTCCATGTTACGTATTTGAAATCACTTATATTTGTCCATGAGAGAAGCCAACTGTAATTCATGTGTAATGACCGCTTTCTTGACATAATGACATGCAAGTGTCTCTTAATAAATAAGAGTTTGTCCCAATGGACTTTGTATCAGTTCTCCATGGACAAGACATAAAAAGATCAGTTATAAATAATTAGTTTCTATTTTTACGATTTTATTCGTTATTTCTTTTTTTATACCTATTTGAAGTAATACATTTGCAATAAATATTTAGTTACATTCACTTTTCTAAACAAAAATTCTCATCACATTTTCCAAACATTTCAGTGTTACTTTATGTAAGTGAACGCCCTTTCATTAATATAATGCTGCATAATTTTCATCATGAAACCTCGATGATTGTTTTTACAGTAACTTGTATTCATAGTTTTATGGATTCCCCAAATTCAAGACTTTTGTATCTGTATTACAACTAAGCATATGACTGCAATTCAGTATTAACAAAAATTGTTGTACTTATACTTTCTACTAAACTATAACGAATGCTTTAGATCCTGTAACTTGTCTAGGCTCGTACAAAGTAAATAAGAAAAGAGTGAAGCCAACAAGCTTTTTACAATTTAACAAATAATTTATTTCCCAGGAAAAACAAGGTAAAATATGCAGGACTTACGGTTTGTGAATCTAATTAAAAAATAATCTTAAGAATTAAATAATACAAGTCCTGGCAATAAAGTCCTAAGTGAGTCGCAGTTCTAATTCCGATGAAATTCCAAGATGGAAGGCAATTATGTTTTCTGTAACCTCTTTTGTGTTGACGTGTTAACAGTTTTTTGTTGACTCACACAGATTATAATCCAGCTTTAGAATTCTGAATAATTTCCAATACATTTTTAGCCGAAAATTCGAATGAGCACAAGTGGAAATAAATTAGTACGTCCGAAAGCTAGAACAATTCAGATCAAAATGGTAACAACACAAAATACATTTCAGTTCCGAAGGTATTAATTACGACTGACTAAAACTATAATACCATGTGTTAATAAACCCAAATGACACACAAAACCAAAGTCCTCTAGGAAACTCTAATGAGACATATGTGATTTCATACGTAGGCCAGATATGACATTGACTGAAAATCAGTGATTTCTTTACAAAGAATGATTTTTAAAAAAATCTTTACATTACAGGGGTTAATGGTGCGAGATCTATGTGACCAATTTATTTAATGTAAGCAAGCTACTAGCCTGTTTGCAGTCAAACAGAACTGAACTGAATTTACTGGAAACATTTCAAATACAGTGAATAAATGTATCCATACAATTACATGTAATGGAATAAAATAAGAAAATAAAAAGAATTTTGGAAATCCTCATAGTTATATCCCATACAAATCATCTTGCAATATTATGGACTGATAATATAGAAACTTAAAGATAATGCGTTTAAGATGAAGTAGTACGAGTTTTGATCCGAACATACTATGTGATGTGTCGAATTTTGAAAACTCTTAGAAGCTTTGGTTAAAGGAACTGTATCAAAGTCTACTTATTTAAAGTAGAAAGGGCTAGAGATAGATGATTATTTTCATTTCATTTCTGAACGTCAAAAGGGAATTCGTTCTAGCCGACGTTACTTGATCGAGTCATATGCTATGGTACAAGAGAATGACATAAGACCCTTTCCCAAAATCGACCGGGTAAAGGACGGGAGCTGGCCATAGATGATTGTTCAAAGGAATGTTAATTACGGCATGATTAGTTGTTTAGTTGTCTTGTCAATCCCAAAATTCTACGGAACAGGTTTAGGAAACAGTCTATTCCGAATGGTTAATATGGATTTATGGGCGTAACTCTGCAAGAAATTAAAGGTTTTACTTGAGGAAAATTCTTCAGTCCTTCAATCTTTCTTGAAAAAAATAGTGGTCGACTCTGGGAGCGTGTAAGACGTTATCTCGTGATTTGGCAGTAAAGCAGGAGTTTTGTCTCAGCGGGTAGGCAAACTACATTTGAATTCGTAACAAGTACGTTTTCGTTATAGAGTAAGGGGCCAGATTATTGTCTCAGTTAGGAGACGGACTATACGTGAGGTTCATGGAAACGAATAAAGAAAACGGCACAAGGTACGCAATCTTAGTTTCCCGATTTTAATATGTTATTTCATTTGTTGATATATTTGAAAATGTTTTCTTGATATGATGTATGTATGGATGATTTCATTTTGCATGATTTTAGTGAAATGCTAGTCATGACATTTTATTCTTTGATTTTCTAATTATCAATTCATTTGGAGAATTGGCAAGATTGAATGTAATTAAAATTTCATTAGACTAGTTGACAAGATTGCATGTAATTGAATCTTTAATACATAGGAGTGATTAGGAATTTTCATGAATTAAGCTCAAGGAATGATGGGTAATATTTCATAGTTTTATGGATTAACTCTGTCTAGAATGTGTATGACCTAACATTACATGTATATCCATATACTAGTTTGCAATATTTAATTGATCACTTAAGTGTATATCTATATACTAGTTTGTAATATTTAATTGGTCGAGTAAACTATTTTAGAATAGTTAGATCTGAGGATCTAAGCTATATGTAACTTAAGACTGCCAGATTGGTAGAGTAAGAAGTCAATGGGGGTTACATACGGGTTCATACGGCTGAGTTGAATTTAATTGACCACCCCTAGCGTGATCCGAATTAAAGTCAGTACAAGCCTTGACCATCTATATAAACTTAGACTTTAGGGAGCAATGAGTTACTGCAACAGAATTTATGTCTTTTGTTTCTGAGCCGAATTAATGTAAAAAATACAAATATACTTGGGAATGTAACCTATTGTCTATTGCGAGACATTTTTATTTATTAAAGGAAACAGCTTTCCTGGATTCACCTGAGAAATCCCTGAACCAATCACAGGACCAGAGCAAATTCGAAGCCGAAATCTAAGTCCAGAGACGATTGTTAAATCAGAGTTCGACGGACAAGAGTCCACGACCAAACAGCTAGACAAAGATCGGCAGAGCAGGGACGAACGGAAGTCTTGATGTCCGCATAAAATAGGTGATGAAGTCTCTCATCGTTGTACTCAAAGGTCACATCTCATTGGCAAAGAAGATAGTATATTAACGTTGAAAGTAATTTACATTTAAAGAAATTTGTATTGTCTTTTTTATTTGAGTACATGTGAGTACCATTTTCCTTCTTTTAGTAACCAAGTCATTGATTTCTTTTCATTTTAAATTCTGTTGATAAACTGATTAAATTTTTATATTTGTTCATTGAAAGGGGGCTCGTCGTGTTATTTCTTCAATATACTTGTTCAGTGATCTGCATTCTTCTTTGTATCTATCCACACTGGGTAAATTACCCCGCGGAGGTCATTCTCTAGCAACGAACCATAGTGAAAGAGGTTGTGTGTTTTGCACGCCGCCAATTTGTCACACACGACCTGAAACCAAAACTCCGCCACAAAGCCAAGAGAACCTGGAAGTATCCGTAAAGGGATGGAATTCAGACAAGCAAATATCAAGGAGAAAAAAATTTGATTCCAATTCCTGCAAGTCAATTTTTGTGTCTAGCTTATAGTTGACCCATATTGGACATTACGTAGGAATACAATTTAATGCCAAGAAAAACTAAGTTGTGCTGGGAAGTACAGTGTTCTCCGCTTTAATGGGACTCCCAATAGTCAGCACATATGAAGAAATTGGTTTAAAGCTCGATTCCAAAAAGAGGACATGGATGATCTAAACAAGGAAATCATCCAATATATGGACGATATGTAAGCAATGTCAAACATTGAAAATGTGCAATGTGAAACAACACTAAACACCTCAAAACGGCACACCAGTTCAATCAGTCCACGGGGAATCGTTTATCAATGTAATACTAGATTATCCAGAAGAAAGCACCTACCGATCCAACGGCTAGCAGCAGGGAGGGTGAATCCTACAAATTTTTGCGACAAAATCGATTAAAGCCTCAGAATGCCAAATAGAGCCTTCCTACGAAATCTCATATGTTAACCAAAAAAAAATTAAAGGCTCCATTTTACAAATGGAGCCTTAGCGATTTTGTCGCAAATACATTGTCATAACCACCCTCACATTGCTGCCATCTACGTCGCAAATATGTTGTCATCTCACCCCCCCTGCTGCTGATTAATACAAATTATTTAACCGATATTTGTTAGCTTTTCACAAACAGACTAATCGATAATACTTCACCACGTAGATCAATCAAATTATTTGACTGATCGGTGAGTGTAAAATTAATTCTAGTTAGTAAATCATTTTGACATTGCATATAGACTGGATTAGTCGGATTTTCAACAATTAAAAATCCGGGGGGTGCTGTTGGTGCAAATGAATAAAGAATGTAACCTTGTCGGGCTTGATTTGATTGTTCCATATTAATTTGATAACTTCCTTCGATTACATCATACGTTAAATTAAGTGCGATCACTGATGAAATATTCACATTGTTCGGTGCGATATGTCTACCGTCGCCGTCGGGAGAATTATTATGAGTGAGGATAATAGGCTTTGGCTGGCTATCTTTCCATGATTGATAAATTTTATTAAATCCTTCATCGATGGCAGTTCTGAGTTTTTTCTTTAACTCGGGAACGTTATATCCTGGTAATTTATAATTTGGATTTTCATTTATATTTTTTTTATAATCTTGGGCTGAGCTAGTTTTTGAAATCGGGTTATTTTCATCAGTGAAGAGATTAGTAATCCTCGAATTAAATATTTCCATGTCATCGATGATTTTATTACCCGCGGCGACTACACTAGTAAACGCAGCTTGTGTAAGAAAGCCAGATCTTAACGAGGGTAATAACAACAAAAAAGCATTATTCATTCTATCAAGGATGTGATCTTTAATATATACAAATGTTGGACTTGTATCATGCATTTCCAAAATTTCGTCCTCTCGTATAATATAATCATTAAAAAGTGGAATTATCCATGCATCCTCACCATATTGATCCTTATATCGACATCTTTTTGTGAAGTTTATATCCTCGAATTTTTTATATCCTTTTGATGGATTTTCAGGTCCTATTTCATCAGTGACGTAATCAGATTTTACAGGCTCGGGCGTGGAATTACCAGCACTTCTAGGTGGATCTTCGGGCCATCCTAACACTGTTCTTATTGAACTGTTATAAATATCTACAACATACGCAGGAGAGCCTATTTCAATTGTAGATGACAGTGTTGGTTCATGAACTGTTATCGCAATTTTTGATTCTTTTTTAGTAATGGATTTTATTCTACGTTGTAATTCATTATTAATTTGCTCAATTTGATAGGATCCAGTTGGTATTGAAACAACGTTCCAATCTGGAGTGTCATCTTTTTTATTCCTATATGCAAATACCAGAGAATTATTAGGTCTCTGACCACCAAATGGAACCGATCTGATATTAGGCCAACTATGATACACTCGTAATTTTGCCAACGCGATTTCCTTTACTGAAACAGGTGAAGGAAAATTCACACTGAATTTAGGGTTTGTTGACGATATTGATATCATGCTTGTTTTCCGCGGAGTGGTATTTTCTGCTATCCGCTGAAGTAGTTGTCTCTCTTGCGACATTATTATTTTTATTATTTACAATGTCTAATTTTGCAATAGATGAAAAAACGCTAGCGTTTTTTTTCGTAGTATCATAAATACGTTTCATCGCGGAGAACTCGTCTTCGGTAATTATCGTATCATCAATCGATGATGACATCAACGAGGATAATTGTGAGTAACCGTTAGATACTGCTTGATGTTTTACTATATAGTCGTTAAGTTTTTCTTGAGAACACGATGATATTTTTTTAGCAATAACATTTGCAATTCCAGCAAATGTTGTCACCGCGGAAATAGCAATTGGGATAGCAATCGGAGCTACTATTGTTACTGAAGATAGTATAATACCAGCACCGGCCATTATACCAGATACCGAGTATACTGTAACATCAACTGCGGTAATTCTCCTGCGATACTTTTTAATTTTTATTTCATACTCATCAATGAGTGTTTTGAGTTTTGTTAAGAATTCTTTGACGGTATCATAGCGATATTGCGATGATGGAATCATATTATTTTAAAATCTCAAGTGGTTTTTAATTGTTAAAAATTCTAATTTAGATCAGCTACAAACTCCATGTACCATACAAATGATGTCTTATTTAAATTAGGATCAGTGCTTGTTATTGTAAATCGTTTGTATTCGTGCAGGTCAATAGTCGTTGAAATCACGTTGTTGTATCCATATGAAGTCGATGATGATATATTAAACTGATTCAGTGACACTATTGTTAATCGATAAATACCCGGCTTTGACACAGTGAGAGTTATTGTATTCTTTTTAGGTTCCCAATCTAATGATCTAGAGAAAACTGTGTATACCATATTTATGATATTCCTCTCATGAGGAATCTTTATTCTTTCAAGTAGCGGAAGATTGTATGTTTTAAATTTTGTAATATCCTTGATAGATTTTTTTAATATTACTAATGTTATCTCTAATAATATTAAATCCAGCATCATTAATATTTTTAATATTGGATTTAATTTCATCAAAATTGGATTTAATTTCAGCGAGAGATGTAGAGGTCACCGCTGGTGTTCCAAAAAATTTATTGATAATATTTCTACGAAGGGAAGTATATGTTGTTATATGTTTTTCAAGTTCTTCATTTAAATTTTTTAATGCATCTGTGATTGTAGAAACAAGTACACCTGGTTTGAGTTTTCCATCATTTGAATATAACGCTATTGTATCTTCAACGACGTCACGTCTTCGTATTAAGACATCATCCAATGAAACATTACTAGATTTCAATTTGCCCTGGCGATCTTGAAATACAACTATTTCCCCAGGATCTACACTTGACAAATTTAATGTCTCGGCGATTTCATCTTCGATTATTTTTTTTACACTTTCGACAGCTAATTTACTATCGGTTTCTGTTTTTTTTTTATTCTGATA
The DNA here is from genome assembly GCA_016746295.1 of Potamilus streckersoni. Classification (NCBI taxonomy): domain Eukaryota; kingdom Metazoa; phylum Mollusca; class Bivalvia; order Unionida; family Unionidae; genus Potamilus; species Potamilus streckersoni. The sequence goes on from JAEAOA010002242.1 coordinate 1,468,835, forward strand.
AAGGTCGTCCCCAAATATCAGTCATTATACGAAAACGCTACGTTTTTCTAAATCATAACGCTATCGTTTTTGCCATTGCCTGCTAGTATATTCATTAACAACAACTTGTGGTGGTTTCCTTGGAAATTTAGATATCTCTGCAAGGATGTTTAATACTTCACGACCGCATATCGGTGGATCATTTAACTGTTGTGTTGGTAGCGTGGAATAAAAAATTGGAGATGACTTTGTTATTGTGGATACATATCGCATGAATTCTTTTGGTGGAGCTAATCCATATGAATCAAAATAGACAATTCCACGTGGATCAATTGCATATGCGACCCAATGAGTTCCTTTTCCGCTGCTGTTATCAAGATTGATAATATCCGTTTCATTTTTCATTGGTTTTGACGGTAATTGATCTCTCATGAAAACTCCTCTAAAGTTTTTTTTATTGATAATGATTTTACAGCATCAATTAAATCAAAATTGGACATTGGTGAAAATCCTAGGGATATTTCCACTAATAAGCCGTTCCTGGTATTCTTAGGCCCGTGCCCTTGTACCAATTGTATGGGGTTCCCGGTAGTCTTAGACCCTTTCCTTTTTTTATAGCCTTTCCCAGTAGCTTTTTTCAGGGCCATTCCTGCAGCAGTACCAACGGCTCCTAACGCTGCCGCCTTCGCAACCGCTGGGGCAGCCGCTGCAATCAATGCTGGAATAGCAGCTAACAGCGGGAATATACCACCTGATTTTATCATACTGGCAATTGCTGCTTTCGAAAAATCAATTTGAACTCCTCGTTTGTTCTTTAGCGCATCATTGAAATGTTTTATTTGACGATCTGTCAATGATAATTTATGTGCGCCACCGGACATTTGAGTGGGTTTCAACGTTATTGTAGTTCCACATTCTTTAGCCGACTTTGATTTCAATTTCTTGACCTGACCATCAGTCAACTGGACATTAACAATACTATATGTCATTCTATTCTAAATGTAATTTACACTTTCAATTGATCTTATTGTGAAAATCCTAACTACATGTTTGGAAAATCAAATGATTTGAAAACATTACATGTTTTCCACTGGTGCATCAATAAGTCTCATTCGTTCGCCAACTCCTTCTAACAACATTGATTTATCACTGAGAATGACAGCAACTGCTCTATAATCGGCTATACCAGCAGGGCGTTGTACCCGGGCTTGGAAGTATATATCAACAACAGATTGTCTCATCATGTCAAGATGTTCCAATGAAAAGTAATAAATCGGATAGTGTTTTTCAAAATCAATTTGCGATATTTGCAAACCAGTATCAACATTTTGATCACGACCCATATACGACAATATTCTATGATATACACGAGCTATGTAGTTGTTATCATAATTAAGATGTACAATCTCTGCTGGCTCTTGTTGTCCGTTTATCCTCAACGAAACTTCACTTACCCCTAATTTATCAAATATCATATGACTAGATAATTGTCGACCCACTCGATTTGCATCCTGTAACGCTATAAAGATATGACGGAGCTGAAACACCTTGTTTTCATGCTAAGTGCCATGTAAATGTGCCATTTACATTATCCTGCTTCGTATCAGTCGTTGTTGTTAGCCAACTTAGCAATGATTTTCCACCTGTGTCCATAAACGATAGTAATTGTTGCTCTATTGTAACTGCTGGTGTCAAGACGGGTATCCATAAAGTCAATTTATTTAAAATGACTTTACCATCATCAACACCATTAGCACGCCAAATTGCATCATTGTCATTTTCCTTTCGCACTAACACGACTGCATGCTTTTCTCCATAGATGACTTTTCTGACATTTCTACAGAATCCGAATATGTGATGTAACGGAATTGCACATGAAAACCGTCGATGTTGTCCTTTTAATGCTCCTTTTCGTGTTGCAAATCCTAGATTGAAATTATCATTGACCCTTTTTAAAATGTCGAATTCAGCGCCTGGTCTATCTTCACGGTCTGGATTAGCTGCGAGTTGTTGATCAACTTCTGCAGTATCTACCGCAGTTCGTACTTTAACAAATTGATAATGGTTCGGATGATCAGAAGTATCCTTAGCAAACATCATAGACGGACCAGCCGACCTTGTATAATCATCAGAATATCTCGCAAGTCCGATTATTGTTGTTGCAATATCAACATTTTGTTCTATTGATTCAATTTCTTTTCCATCAATGATATATCTTGCACTGTTAAATAGCGCCATAATGCCATTATTTACGAAACCAACTCGGATATTTGGGTTATCCCCATATGGTGTATCAGCTGCAACATTTGTTACAAGCTGTCCTTCTACTTCAATAAACGCCTCACACGGCAAAAAGTATCTACTTGTATCTTGAACTTGAAGTTCAACTCTCCCCCGTTGATTAGGCTCTCTTGCAGGATAGGCATAATACTGATAGTTAATTTTAGAATCATCTTTATTCACCGGTGCTGCCATATCAAACGCTGGATCAGCAATTTTTTTAAATGCCATTTATACTAAAACGTTATCGTTTTTCTAAATGTAGTAATGCTATCATTTTCTTTTTCGTCTGACATTTTTACTATTTCCTCCAAGACCACTTCCCGCTATCATACTTGCAATATTACTACTATCTGGTGAAGCCATTGCTAATGATGCTAGTTTTTGTTCCACTGCGTTATTTATCATTTTACTGACATTTGCAGGCATCATTGTTGTTGAAGGTAGCGGCGTTGAAAGTATTTGTGGTGGTTTTCGTCCGAATCTAGATTTCACCAATGACGTTATTCTATTCTTTGCGGTAGAAAAGGCCGTTCCTGCAAGATCTCCAACAGCGTTAATTCCCTTATTACGAATAACATCAATGGCTTTCATCGCTAATTGTTTAGCAATTGGTGCTACTTTTGGGGCTGTTCTTGTGAATAAACCCGCTATGGTATTTCCAAGGCCGTCTCCATAGTATGCCTTATAAACGGGCAATCTTGAGTTTACCACATACACGTTTGTTGGTTTATTGTGATTATAGTGTACTATCATCTTATTTGAAATGACTTTGTAATTTCTAAATTCAAGCAATTAGAAATTTCAATCGCTATAATAACCACTAAATTCCTCTGGAATTCCGTCCATTAACTCATCCAAGAGTTCTCGATACGTATGAATATCAATTATCCCGCCTTGGAATAATCGTCTGCAAATATCAAATGCTTCATTAGTTATTTCGACTGAGTAATTCCCAGCTCGCTTACCTCCCATAAGAACCTCAAGTCGTGATATATCATTAATGATATTACTAGGACACATATGAGAATCATGATGAGAACTTCCATAACCCTCTCCTGAAGTACTTGCTAGTTCGGAAACGTTTTGAATTTCTAGAGTTGGTTCGGAAACGTTTTGAATTTCTAGAGCTGGTTCGGAAACGTTTTGAATTTCTGGAGATTGTCGACCTCGACTTCGACTTCGACCTCGACCTCGTCCTCGACCTCGACCTCGACCTCGACCTTTTTGTTGTTCTTTTCGTTGTTCTTTTAGTTGTTGTTGTTCTAAACCATACCTATTAACTCCCATTTGAAAAGCTAGGTAATTCAAGTCACTCTTATTTAAATTTCCGGGTTCATTTTTATTAATTTTAAATAACCAATCCATCCATTGATCTTGTTTTATTGTGTTTTTTTTATACTCGTCTTTTAAAAATCCCCCCCCTGTTATAATAACGTTCGGCAGCGAATTTACCAAATAACACATAGTCTTCAGGTTTCAGCAATTGAATTCGTCTGATTTCTTCTATAGCTTCATCAGTGAATTTCTCGTTAAAAGGAACAACTTTTTTAACGGGATCATCATCAGTATCAATATTATCCATTTGTTGTATTTCTCGCTGAGATTGTAACTCATCTGAAAGCTGTTTTATTTCCTCCTTGGTTTTTTCGGTTTCTGTAGCATTCTTTCCTAATACATCAATAATAGGTACTGCTCCCTCTTTAGAGATGTCGCCGTATATAGCACGTTCTGTTGCAAGTTTCATATCTTTAGTGGCTTTAGTTACAGGGGCAAAAAGTTGTTCGCTTCCAATAGAAAAGTCAGTCTGCGCTTGCTGTCTAAGTTGTAGTTTATCTCGCACGTTATCTCGAATTGGTATAAACTTTTTCAGTAATGCTAACCTCTCACGGGCTAGTCTGTTAGTTAATGCTTCTGATGTCATTATTGGAAATGCTAACGTTTTTTCAATTGTGGGTTTCAATGCTTGCATCAATCAAACGTCTTATAGATTTCACTTTCAAAGCAATCTCTGACCGAACTTGGTACTGTTCCCCGAGTTTCTTTCTAATTGCTTCAACTATACTAAATAGCCGAATGAATAAATTAATATCATTGTTATACAAAGAAGCATTAACCGCTTTATGGATTCTTTTTATCAGTGAATACATTTTAGGTAGAACATATCTTCCATTTTTTAATTGTATATCAATTTGTTCAAATTCATTCAAAAGTCTGTCTTCATTCAAAAATTCAGAAAGTACGATTCCTTGATTTCTTAAATTTGATATTTCTGTGATGATAGATGTAATATCTTGAAATTCCATTTATTGAATATTATTACTAATGTATTTGTATCTTTAAAATATTTGTATCAAAGATATTCATATACAAAAAAAAACAAAAACATATACAATGCCTGTCCCTTCCTCATTCGAGTTCCGAGGCAAGAAAGGGCACATACATTAAAGACTTATACAATACCCTAACTCCCCAATCGAGTTCAAGGGCGGGTTATATGTGTATTAGACGTGAAATCCAAGTGATTTCTTTACATTGAACATATAACATGAAGCCTAATTTGGAAACCACTTTCACGCCAAACGACGTCAAAGAAGCCCAGAGGGGGGACAGCACATTCTTGGAACTCATTTAGTGCCTTCGCATTAAATAAGTCCAAGGGCCACAAACATAGATCTCCCAATTGGAAGCTCGAACGTAACAAATGCTATATTAGGTCTTCCGGAAGATATGTTGTGGGGGGGGACAGTACATTACATATATACAATGCGATTATATAGGATATACAATGCGATTATATAGGATATACAATGAATGAATATTTACAATGAATGAATATTTACAATGCGATTATATAGGATTTACAATGAATGAATGAATATTTACAATGAATGAATATTTACAATGCGATTATATAGGATGGTTATATATACAATGAAATGATAGGATGATATTATATATACTAGGGACAGTACATTACATATAGGATGATATTAAAACAAAAACGAAAAAAAATAGGATGTTTTATATAAAGGTTTTGGGGTTAATATAAAAAATGATTGGGTGGTTTTTCTTTTTTGGGGGGTGGTTTATTTTTTGGGTTTTTTAAAATATAAATTTTTTGGTGGTTTATTTTTTAAATGGGTTTTTTGGGGGGGGGTGTATTTTTGTGGGGGTTTTTGGGGGAGATTTAAAAATGAAGGGGGGGAATAAAATTAAATAAAGAAAAAATTTTTTAAAATGGGTTTTGGGATTAAAAAAAAAAAATTTGGGGTGGGAGGTTTGATTGGGGAAATTGGGGGTTCGTTTTAAAAAACCCCCAAAATTATTTTCGGTTTATAAATTTAAAAATAAGTGCAAAAAATGCATTTTCCAAATTTAGGTTGTATTTATTTTTTTAGCATTTCATAGGAAAAAATGTGTAGTAATTTTAATGAAAGCAAATATTTAAATAAAACATTAAAACAAGAAAACAACTGTTTTTAAAAAAAGTAATTTTTTTTTTAATTCTATAAAATTAACGATTAAAAAATTTAAAATAAAAAAAGGAATTTTCATGACGAGATAACCTCCAAGGGGGCCCTTTCAATTTTAGGGCCTCAAATTTTTTGAAACGAGAATTTTTAATTTTTTTTTAATTGTAATTCCCCCCCTAAAAAACATTAATGAAACGCGTTTAAAAACCGACCTCAAAATCCAAATTTTATTTAATTTTAATTACCCAAATAATTTTATTTTCCTACAAAAAACTAAACACCTTTTTAAAGCTTTTCCCAAAATGGATTTTAAAACCCCAAACTATTAAAAAAACCTTGACCCGTGTTGGTTCCCCCGCGCGTTTGGTACAAAAACTAATTTTTCTATGTTCGTTTCTGGCTGTTTCCCGTTTTTTTTTTCCTTTACCCCCTTTTTTGCTATAAACGGGGGTATTTTCAATAAAAAATTGAAAAAAAAATATTAACAATTATATTAACGCGCGAAAAAATTTTTAATGTTTTTGCCCTATGGGAATTTATCAAAAGGAAAATCCTGCAAAAAGACCAAAAAAAGCAAAAAATCACTTTTGAAGTTATCTTGAAATAGGAAAAAAATTTATTTTTAAATTTTATTTTTCTTTGAGAAAGCTGTTTGAAAAACTCCCCCTTTATAACTTTTTTTTTCGAAAAATACATAATTTCCCAAAAATATTTTCCCGCAGCATTCATTGAATGAAAAACTCTTTTTCTTCATTCGTCGTTGTATCAAATGATTTAACGCTCCCTGCGTCGTTTTGAGTATTTCCCTGTCTTTCCTCTTTTTGTATTCTCTCTTTGAGAAATACATTGTAAATTTTCAAGAGAATTATTTTGAATATTAGAATCAATGTGATCAATAACACAGCCATCTTTAATCGGTCCCATATAACACTCAAAGACTGCCCTATGACAGAGATATCCCTTTCTTCCTTCAGTAAATTGCAAGTATCCCTGATTATTAACAAAACCAATTGGTTTTTATCAGTCTACAGTGTCTAACAACACCTTTACGAGATATTTCATAATTAACAAGTATTGGATGTGGTCTGAATCCTTGCTCCATTTATATATAATAATACTATTTGTCTAATTCATTATTTGCTTTAATTATAAATCTATTAATGTAGTCTTGAGGGGTTTTTATGATTTTGTCTTTGACAGAGTCATGGTTAGGGTCAATGATAGCGTTTTTTATTCGTTTATCATAATAACGTTTCAATTCTCTAAACCGCTTACCCCCACAATTGATACATAATTGTGATTTTCCTCTCACACCCACCCCACAATTTATGCATGGGGACGGGCCTGTCGAATTATTTCTGACACTCTGTAAGTGATATCCACAGAATTCACCTCTACACGATTTATTGCATGGGGTTACTGATCCAATCATAAGCCATTTGCAGTGATTCATTATATATAAACAAAATTTTCTATTTAAATGTTTGTCTTATTTATATGAATGAAGAATTCGAGAGATTATCGACAATCAAGCCTCGGAAAAATATTAAATTCAATCTTGATAGAACTCTCGAAGACGTACCAAAAGAGAGAATAAATAATAGAAGTCTGATTAGAAAAATACGAGATTGTGTTAAGGAGTTTAAACAGGACGGTGCATCACACACCTGGTCAACATTTAAAATTGATGGTGTTGTTGATGCTAGAATGAATGATGAAACAGCAGCTATGATACTATCACAACTTGGCAATATAAGGTATTTTCTCAGAGTGAAATTCATTATCAATTTAGAATCGGGCGAATGGGTTATAAGAGACAAATTTGAGCCAATCCTCAAAGATGGGACAACAGTCATTGTTAGCCGTGATTCCAGACCAGGGCTGTTAACTGGAATTGATAAACCATACTATGAAAAAGCGTATCCAGAAACAGCAATCGTTTATGGGATGTATCCGTTAAATAACCCTGACATTGGAAAACTAGCACCAATGGAACAGTCAACGTCAGTGGAAAAGCCACTCAACTGTGTGGCACAACGAGTCTTAGAACACTTTACAAATGCACTCCGTGGGAATAAATTAACCGATCTAAGACATAAAAAAAATAGATCAATGGGAGCTAACAGTGAAAGAGAACGGAGCAACTATTTCCGATATAGCTAGATTGGAAAAGTCGTTGAGATTTCCGATAACCGTTTTAACGATAACTGGCGAAGTATTATACGAATCGAAATACAATAAAAACGGAGCTCCAATCAAAGTTATTGATCATAACAAGCACGCATGGACATCCGCGGTTACAATATTTCCGCGAGACAGAACAGTGAAGTATATCCCAGAAGAATTCACCAAGGATGGTATTCTGACTGGAGAAAGATTATTCGATGCTATTGCTAGTTTGTGTAAAAACGACCCTGTATCAGTATGGCTACTTCATAGTTTTGAAGATGAAGAATGTCAATTCAATCAATTTGTGAAACCTAACGGTGAATTATATCGCAGTGAAAGTCTACATAATAGGATGAAAAATCTAGCAATAAGTCTCAGTGAAAACGCTAGCGTTTTTAATGGAAAATCCGAAGATTACGAACAGTTACTTACAAATTGTTTTACAATTCCATCGGTTGCAGCTCATTTTGCAAGAAAGAAAAATAATTGGAAACCAACACGAAAAGAGTTTTTACAGGATGTTCAATCCAGCTGTTTGGAATATTATCATGGCGGTCTATGGAACGTTAAATACAATCGTGAAAGTATGATATCAGTTGATATCGTTGCCTGTTATCCAGGAAGTTTTCTAGGATATGGATTCGCTGGTGAGTATTTTAAACGGTTTGGACATCCCACACATGAAATGACTCGCGTTGCTATTAATGGACCACTGCCTGATTTTGATTTGACCGGTTTTGCTTGCGTAGTATCATTTGAATTCGCTAAAGGACTTCATCCGTGTTGTTATGTTTGGATTGGTAGACACATGGCTGAAAGGACGTGGTTACCAATAGTGTTATTGCGATATATGATTGATTGTAAAATGTTAGTTTCGTTGATTGTCAGCGAAGCGATTATCTCATATCAAAAACAAACCAATGTCTGGTTACCAGAACCAGAATGTCTTGATAGTATAATCGATAAGTCTAGAAAACATATTGATGCTGACGAGGAGTATATCATTGAATGGTTAAAAAAGATATTTAATCAACGAAATAGTGAAGCAAAGGATCTTGGCCGAAGAATAATCGGTAAATTTACACAAGGTGGAAAAAAATTTAACTTTAAAAGACAATCCTCACGATTGATTATAGATGATGCCGAATACGACTTCGTTATTAAAGATGCAGTAGAGAAAAATAGATACGCAAATTGTAAAACAGCCTTCTTGTCCAATAAAACAAAGTTAGGTAGAATTGTTACTTACAGTGATGGAGAAAGCTCTGCATATCTACATTTGAGAGCTTCTATGCTGGGTTATGCATCTATCAATTTATTTGCAATGATAAATAGATTTCCTAGTATAGCAGTCAGAGTTGCAATTGATTCAATGTATGTCGATAAAAAATATATCAAAGAGATAACTAAATTTACTAATAGCGAAGAGACTTGGGGAACATGGCGAATTAAATATGAAATACAACGCAATTATTCTGAATCAGCAGACCTTGAGATTAAAAGCAGTTACGTGAAGAACGATAATTCTATCAGTGAAAAATCCGAAGGATTTTCTATGTCTAAAGCACCACCGATATCAGATTTAATTTGTAGATATAAAACAGTTTATTTAAACGGTTGTGGTGGATCTGGAAAGACAACACGTGCGATAGAATTATATCGAGAGAGAACGTCCATGATTGTACTCACACCAACCCATAGACTAGCGAGAGAGATCAAACAACGAAATGTTGAAGCTTGCACGTATCATAGTTTTTTTCGATACAAGGGCGATGCTTGGACTCCTGAGCGAATGGGTGAGAAATTTATTCCAGCGGTTATTATTTGGGATGAAGCATGTACTGTTTCAGAAGATGTATTAAAAATGTTTCTTGATTGGTTATTGCAAAATAATACAAAAGTTATATTGTGCGGCGATCATGGTCAACCACCACCATTTGTTGGTAGAAGTCCACATAATTGGTTAAAAGGATTTGTTGATTATTACGAAGAAATTGATACTGACTATAGAGCACTCGATGAGCAGTTACGTGAGTTTAAAAAACTAATTAGATTACAACCCGATAGAATTCAATGTGAAGTAGCGCGTGAAATAATTTCTGAAACGCCTATGAATGATTTTTGGGAAACATGGAAACCAAATGATTTTGTAGTAGCAAGTAGAAAGATAGTCAGAGACGCACTTCAGAAAAAGTTGTTTGAGCTACACAAGAAAAAATTCCCAACGTTTCCAGTACCGTTTTGTTATAGACCATTGGATACACGAAAGCAGAATATTTAAGTTGAAATTCCAGGCCAGACGGAGAAACAGATTCTAGTGTTAAATGATATTGTGCTAGTTGATATCAATACTGTAGAAGATGCATTATGCGCTGATAAATCACCATGGACGCTTGGTTATGTAACAACAATACACTCGTCACAAGGATTAACCATCACGGATACAATTGTCTGGATAGTTGATAATCGCATTGAATGGTCAAATTTAGTCTATCTCGCAGTGTCCAGAGTACGACGAATAAATCAACTACGAAGGATTGTTTTCGATGATGATTTTAATGCAAACGATGATAACACTGATATTAGCATCATTAATAAAAAACTCTCTGGTTACAAACAACAGGACAAAAAAACGAGAATTTGATATTGATGCTGAAGTAATAATCGCATTAAAAGAACAACAGAATAATCACTGCGCCAGTTGCAATTGTATAATGCACTGGCAGTATTCGGATAAAGACCCTCGACAATTCACCGTAGACAGAAAAAATAACAGTCTTGGTCATGTCAGAAACAATGTGATGTTGACCTGTCTTGAGTGTAATAGACGTAACGGAGCTAGTTAAGACCATGTGGCGGTAATTGAGTATCTTCCGGAATGACTTGTAGTTGTTCGCGTGTAAAACCACGCTGAGGTGCAGTTGAATCCAATCTGTAGATTGGAGGTCTACTAGTTGATCGCGTTATGGTTGAAATTTTATGCGTAGTAACACTCCATATAGGATCAGTAGCTCTTCTTTTACCGCCTTCAAGCTCTCCTGGTTCGTATAAATATCTCACAGTAACATCACCGAGAAGTGGCTGAGTGCTAACCCGCTGCGGTTGTTCGGGAATATATTCTTTTTTTATTGCAATATTTGGTTTCATATTAATAGTTCGAGTAATCTCGTTATTTAACGCTGCAACTACACTCGGTAATCTTTGGAACCATTTCAAGAAATCCGTTTTCTTGGGTGAATTCTTTTGCATATTGATATCCAAATAACCGTTCTGCAAGAGTTCGATTAAATCGTTCTACAATTGCCTGATCACGATGTAACGCAGTATGTCCCCGTCGTATTGTAACACTATGAGTTTTCATTGTTGATAGAACAGCACCTTGAAACTCTTTGCCAGGATCAACTTGTAATAGATTTGGCCATCTTAGAGGACCTCGTCGATAAATCCTTTCAAATGCAGAAGCGACTTCAGAAGCTGACTTTGTTTTCAATGGTTCTGCTTGTTTAAATCGACTCGCAATATCAACTACAGTTAGCGCGTATTTGTAACCATGGTCATGTGGTAAAAACAATAAATCAGCCTGATGAACTTCATTGGGTACGGTAACATCAAAATGAGAATAATTAATTTGTTTAGGCGGTGGTAGATAAATTTGCCATATAGATTGTTTGGATAACCAATCTTTTGCAGTGGATTTTTTCACTTTTGCAGCGTTAGCGAGTTTACTAATTGCTGCTTTACCCTTCCAGTATCCTTTCGGAGAATAATAAATAGATTCCATACTATAAAAACACTGGTGTTTTCAATTACCAGCACCTAACACTAATTTGCCTTTCATAGCTGATTTGACCAACCATGAAGCCAATTTTTCTTTGAAGGATTTATCGGGAATAGCATTTAACGCATGAATTAATTTTACGTCCGCGATATGTCTTTGTTGCAAATTATTGCTTTTATATGCAACATCATGAGCATGACATGCCTTATCAATAGCATTTATCGGATACTCACCAGGCCGGGGCTGATTTTGATCATCAAGTCTGATATCTAATCTCGTTCCGGGACCACAGTAGCTATATCCTGGAAGGTGTTTTTCTCCGGGGTATTTTGCCCATGGGGTCCGGGGAGTTTTCTAAGTTTTGCGGCAATATCACCTCCGAGTTGCTTTTTTTTAAAAATCTAAATTTTTTTGTACCACATGTTACACACTTACCAGTAAGCGCTAGTCTATTGTTTTTAGTTGTAATGGTTGTCTGATCGGTTGTATCAGTAAGCTGTTTACACTTAACACAATATAGATCCATAATTTATATATAGCGTTATGAATATAATTGATTTTTCAGCGACTAAAAGAAGAGAACCGGTAAAACACCATGCAGCGCTTCCGAATTCTGTCCGTGCCATTATAATCGGACCATCTGGATCAGGCAAAACACAATTACTGCTTAATTTGATAATGCGATTTATGAAGTGGGATAAATTATATTTAGTTGCCCCATCCGTAGATGATCAACGGTGCTATGAAGTGCTAAAAGATTATAATGAAAATGCATCAGAAATTAAAGGTGAAAGTGTAATCGACTTTATTACTGATATTAATGATGCACCATCAGTAGAAGATCTCGATGGAGACATAAACAATCTTGTAGTGTACGATGATGTAATGTTAGATAATCAAAAGAACCCTGCTAGAATATTTTCCCGAGGTAGGCATAAAAACACTGACGTGATATATGTCACTCAACGATATACTCAAATTCCAAAAGTGATTCGCGATAACTGCAAATTCTTGCTGTTTTCAATGGCGTTGATACACATACGCTACGAAATATTTGGCAAACATGGTGTTCCGATATGGACTTCAATGGATTTAAAAATTACTTTGGTCATGCTCAGTCTGTCCCATATGGATTTATAACAATAAATTTACACGACCCTCGGTCACGATATCGTATTGGACTTGATCAAATATTTGGTTAAATAATTTGTATTAATCAGCAGCAGGGAGGGTGAGATGACAACATATTTGCGACGTAGATGGCAGCAATTTGAGGGTGGTTATGACAATGTATTTGCGACAAATTCGCTAAGGCTCTATTTGTAAAATGGGGCCTTTAATTTTTTTTTGGTTAAAATATGAGATTTCGTAGGAAGGCTCTATTTGGCATTCTGAGGCTTTAATCGATTTTGTCGCAAAAATTTGAAGGATTCACCCTCCCTGCTGCTCGGCTGAACATGACATAACCGAAAAGCACTATCAGTATCATTGTTTTGCATCAATGAACATCTTCCTAATTTCAGTATCGGTTGTAAAGCCTCGTCAAGCAATGTTATAATAAACGGATGATTGTGACTCTGTGGTTTACCTATTGAATGAAATGTGTGGAAAAGATGGGCGTTGAATAAGCCTGTATTGATTTGATTCTTTCTTGGGAACGAGATCCGTGGGTGACATTAAAAATTTTGAAAGCGATAAAAGGAAAAGGCTGATCTCTTTGACTTAAGTTTATCTTGAACAATTTGTATATTGCAGGCGACAAAAATCAAATTTGGTGAAGCATAGAAGTGCCACAGTCCAAAAAAGCCAAGTCTGAAACGACATTCGAAGCCCTCGAGTAAGTCTGAGATACAAGGCTCATAGCATCCTTCTTGTAGCAAACGGAGGGGCTTAGTGTTAATAGTCAAACAGATGGATTTAACATTTTTTAAAAGTTTATCTCAGTTGTTTGGCCTGGTGTCAAGGTCCAGATAATTAGGATATTTTATGCTTGGGTGCGGACCACTACACGTGCTACATTCGTGCTTGTGGGAACTTTTATGGTCTAAAGAATTTCCAGAGAGATATAAATAATAGTATAAACCCCACACGAACGTATTTCCTCCTGTCTTTCTACCTGTCTAGCCTGAGCGTTGAGAGACCTAAAACTCTCGATGGGATGAGTGGCGCTGAGCAAAACTTGAACCCAATATTCATAGTGCAACTATTTCCTGATAATGTATATGGCTTCCCTGCCACGTCGCACATGTTGTTCATATATGCTTCAATTCATACGCAAAACCTGTCAAGCACAATTTTGCACAGTTTAATAACATCGTAAACTAAGTGGGAGAAATGTTCTTCATAAATTGTCACGAAACGTGTAAAGACCGTGGTCAAAGTTTCTGAATTAAACATTTTTGGAACCCACAATGTCCCTAACCACATATAGCCTGGTAACGCGGTTAATGTGGAATTTAAACTTATTTTTGGCAGTAGACTGGACCATATTGGGCAGCAAAGTTGCTAACTCGATATGCTGCTAAATCGATATGTTTGTCCTGCCTACATTTGCTTGCTGACTTTTCATGAACCTGTGATGAAACGTGGGCTAACGGCAATTGGGGCTTTCCCCTGTTTAACACCGCCCACTCACTAACCCTTTCTTTGACAGAGGTCGACGAAGAAATTAATTTATGTAACATTATGCAAACTGTCTCATTCGTGATAAACAGGTTATAAAGGCCTGATTCATCCGGGAGACTTATATGAAACACATCTGGTGGGCTGGTTTAACACACTCTTCTCTGGAGAAGCCTGGCCTGGTTTTCCCCCGGACAAAGTAGGTTACGTCGGTACGTGCTTTGCTGTGGGCGGTCCATTGATTTCCATAAATTACTGAAAGTTGCCTTTGGCATCCCTGATTTTACAAGTTTTAGTAAGAAAACTGTGCATGCTCCTTGATAGATACATACAAGTTAGAAGGATAATTTAAGGAAATTTCGAAAATTAAAGTGATTCAATACCATGAAAATTATTTACATCTGTTGAATGAATACGATTAATGTCGGTTAAACACGTTGATTACGAAATCAATGGGGGCAGCGTAAACCTAACGTATGTCCCTTTGGTGGGATCTCGGAAAAAAATTTGAATATTAATATTATTGTTATTATTTACTCTGACTCAATTTCGTCGTAATATGGGTGTGGACAATATGGAGAGCATTAATGAGGGCAATAATCTGGTTGAGAAACGCGGAAAGTACACTGAACACTCATGTTTCAGAAAAGAAATATCTGTGACAACAAACAACTGTATACATAAATCAAAGACTCTTTCGGGGGTATGCAATTAATTCATGACTGACACTATCGGGGCAATAAAAATCATAACAGTTTTGGCAGCAATGCAGCAACCCAGACTCTTTGTGCATTGGAAAATACAATGTGATGTGCATGTGTATATATAATGTTGTTCTAGCACCAGCAAGAAATATAAACGAGCAACTTAAAACTATTTGCAGCCTATTGGCATGTATGTGCGACTTGTGACTAGTCTTGGTTAAACTTTTCTTTATCGTCCCAAGAAGACACCACATAGTATTAAGGTATTTAATTTAAGTTTTAATGCATTTCGGCGGCTATGAAAACGACGCCTGACTTGTGTGTGACGAAAGTCAATTGTGCCAGTAAATAACCACATCGTCCATATGCAGGTAATAATCATTAAGGGGCAAATTTTGCTCATACATAGCGGATGCTGAACAACTCCGTGTCGACAGCAGAAGGTATTCGTCTAAAAGCTGGCGTCCATGCAAATCTTGCAGCACTGCAGCCGTAGAAACATTAAAATTATAACAAAATCACACGATTGATCAAAAGATTGCGTTGAATCGACAAAAATACCAAAAGGTATTTTTTATATGCTCCAAGAGTATACGCTGCACGTCCCGTGGTACAATAATATTATCACACTTAATATTTATACCCATCGGAAAGACTGCCATATCCGAGGAGACTTTATGAATGTTCGAGGCACACATTTTCTATGCCATCCACTATGACACCACCAAGCCGCGGACACAGTTGTTAATAAACATTTAAACTGACAGTTTTGGCATTTCTTAGATTAATAACAATATACAGTTTTGGCATCTCTTAGATTAATAGCAATATACAGTAAGATCTGTATTTATAGGTTACTGCATTTGTATGGGAAAATATGAACGAGTTTTTCGGATGGATATACTGCACGACCTTGGGAGTGCAGTATATCCTTCCGACAAAACGAGTTCATATTTTCCCATACAAATACAGTAAACTTTTTATTATATGCTCATTTTTTATTCTTCCTAAGGCTTAAATATATAAACAAAAAAAAACACCGAAAGAAACAAAGTGACTAAATGTATGTCGTATTCCGAACTAAATACATAAGCGTTGATGGATCATTGCACAACATTATTAATGAGCGCATAACCCCACCCAGATAAATATGAAGTTGGTCGCGTGCTAGACGTAAGTTTCGAAAGAAAATGGCTCTTGCTCTACTTAAAATTGAAATTTGGAGTAATATTGTTGATGAATACACATTGCAACAACTTTTCCATTTGATGTGGAATGAATACCTTTTGGTATTTGTGTCGATTCAACGCAATCTTTTGATTAATGTATGGATATATCTACATGAAGTGACTTGCATCGGATTTCAGCAGCGTCGGCCAGTTTAATGTTTTGAATTGTGTTGACATGGGCATACGTGTTTCTTTTCTGCCATTGAATGATTCAGATCACAATGTGTGAAAATTATGAAGCCTTTCAATTGCAATTATCGAAAAGACGCTGAGGAATTTTAATGTTTATTTCATTTTGAGTGCAGTAAGGAGGATAACTACACTTGGAATATACTTGAAATTACAGAACAACTTCAAAATGTGTAATCAACCTTGAGAACCCATAACATGGCTTATCTAATTCAGATTTACAGACCTACAAAAGTTTATTTTTTGAGGAAATTCAGGATGTAAATTGTAAGTATATTTTTTGCCCATTTTTACCAACAGTTAAAAAAGACAAGTTTATGTGTATAACTTGCGTTTTATTGCGAGGAACCTTTATAGCGTCTATACATAGTTTAATCTGAAACATTGTATCAAAAAAGCAAACGCGGAATGTGCCAAAGCTGTTTGCATGTGTCAGTCTATGAAACCTTTGCTGGTATGTGGCCGTCCATGAAATATCTGATTTAGTTCATTCATACAAAATTGTTTAGGTTAGAAAAGCGTTCCTTTGCACGTGGGATACAGTATGAAGGTGTTCAATATCGGTGAATATTGCACGATTCTAACAATGTAAAGTTAAAGGAGAAAAAAGATGAGCATATAATTAATATAGGTTACTGCATTTATATGGGAAAATATGAACGAGTTTTTTGGATGGATATACTGCACGACCTTGGGAGTGCAGTATATCCTTCCGACAAAACCAGTTCATATTTTCCCATATTAATACAGTAACCTTTTTATTATATCCTCATTTCTTATTCTTCTCATTGTTTAAATATATAAACAAAAATACCCCGAAAGAAACAAAGAAACAAAATGTACGCCATATTCCGAACTAAATATATAAGCATTGATGGATCATTACACAACATTATTAATGAGCGCATAACTCCGCCCAGATAAATATGAAGAAGGTCGTGCGCTAGATGTAAGTGTCGAAAGAAAATGGCGCTTGCTCTACTTAAAATTGAAATTTGGAGTAATATTGTTGATGAATACGCATTGCAACAACTTTCCCATTTGATCTGGAATGAATACCTTTTGTTATATTTGTCGAATCAACGCAATCTTTTGATTATGGTCTGGACTTATCTACATGAAGTGACTTGCATCGGTTTCCAGCAGCGTCTGGAAACTATTGTTTATTTCATTTTGAGTGCAGTAAGGAGAATATAACTACACTTGGAATATACCCAAAATAACAGTACAATTTCAAAATGTGTAATCAATCTTGAGAACCCATGACATGGCTCATCTAATTCAGATTTACAGACCTACGAAAATATATTTGAGGAAATTCAGGATGTAAACTTGTAAGTATATTTTTGGCCATTCTTATTAACAGCTAAAGAAGACAGTTTTTGTGTATAACTTGCATTTTATTGTGAGGAACCTGTGTAGCTTCAATATGTAGTTAAATTTGAAACATTCTAAATGCGGAATGTGCCAAAGCAGTTTGTATGTGTCAGTCTATGAAATATTTGCTGGTATATGGCCCCTATGAAATATATTCTTTAGTTCATTCATAAAAAAAATGTTTACGTTAGAAAATAAGTTTCTTTGCACGTGGGATACAGTATGGTGTTCAATATCGGTGAATATTGCACGATTCTGACAATATAAAGTTAACGGAGAAAAAAGATGAGCATATAATAATAGATCCTATTTTCTGAGTGTACATGACATTTATACATTTATCTACTGAAGGGTTAATATAAAAGGTCTTGTCAAAATATTTCCGTCTGAAATTGGTATAAAAAGTACATAAACGTACAAAATAATGCTTATTTTCTACCACATTATTTGTGTCTTTAAGATATAATTTTCAAACTCTTGGCTATCTTTCAATTTTAGTCTGTCTTCCTCATTCGATCATTAAATCGTTTTTAGAAAATCAAAAACAATCATTTGACTTTCTAAAAATGAGAGGTAGATCAGACTTTAAAAATATCTCGGTATCAAATAAAGATCAGTATTGGGTATAACAAACCGTAACTTAAATTTATTATTGTGTATGTGTATTCAATAAATTATAGAAAGAACATTTCATTAAAATAATGTCATACCTGGTTCATATCTAGATATTTAAATTCCATATTTCTAATAGAAATGCCTTTCCCATACTAAGATCGGCGTAGGTCGACTAGCTGGAACTTGAGCAGTTCGTATATATTGTCAATAACTTCTTTGGTTTTCATTGGTTGCCAGTTTATCAGACC